>VNJO01012735.1:0-96177 GCA_008042535.1 Drosophila tani | reverse complement strand
TATCAATAATTCACTATGTATGTATATGCCTATCCCAATATTATATTTTAATGGATTTATTTATTTATATGGATTTGTTAAATAATAATTTCAATATATATATATATGCATTAATTAATTGTATTAGTATATTAGTATATATTAGTAAGTTAGAATATTAGTAAATTAGTATATATATTAACTTATTATTAATGTTAGAAATCTCTAAAATAAATATATATTTTCTACCTATTATTTTTCTGTGAGTAATATTTTCGGTACCCTTGAGAAACTGGTTTCAGTTACCTTTGCAAGGACTCTTTTTTTATTACCTTTTACTTGAGCAGGTGAGAGTAACAGGTCAAAGGATGCTGTTTTTTGTGTGTTCAGTTTATTGTTGTTGTGATTTTTCTGTAACGGCTGCATGTACAGTCGATTCCGTATATATAGGCTACTGAAGATCTTTGCTTAATTAAGTAGAAGATCGTTGAGAAATTGCTCAATTTCTACATATTTTCAAGGTTCCGCTTTATTGCTCTATTTAAATGATATTTTATAACTGATCCCGACCTTTTTTCTCGGCTATAAAATGAATTAACAGTCTGGCAGAAGTTTGTTTCATTTTTAAAGATCGTTGACCTATTATTAAGTCATTTTAAATTATGCCTGTTACTTTGCCGTATTATATTTTGTTAATAAATAGTTAATTAATAAAAAACATGCAGCTATACTTTGTAAAATTTCATCAACTTGCTTAAATTTCAACACACTTTAAAGTCTTTGCTCCACCAAGTACTATCTTATCAAAGGCATGCAACTCACGGCACTCCCAGAGATTTCAAGTGCTTTAGAGCCCTTGAAGCCCGATAGTTTCCACATTCAGTTCGGGGAGTCTCATCCATTGACCGGGCACCGGACTGATTGCATTCCCAGCAAAGTCCCACCACTGTGCCACCAAAGAAGAAAAGAAGAGGAACCAGAGCAATGTGACACATAGTAGTGACCAATTTAGCACAACGCCGCCGCATAGATAAGAAAGGAGAGAGCCGGCGGCGAGTGCAATGGCAACTGATCGAGATAGCGGGCGAGCTGATCACTCCATTCCGAGTTCGGAGAGCGATTAGGTTAGTCAACAACAACAGGGTGTGGGTGGGGGATGGATCGATAACAAAGCATGCTGGTGCGATCGGTGACAAAGGGGCACGGGCACGCTTACTAGATAATCGCTATCGTGATCCGCAAAGTACTCGACCACGATCCAATCCTCGGTGTATGGCATAAAGCGCAGCGGACAGCTGGCCAGGATTAGATCGCGGCAGTGATCGACGCACGGTGGCGCCGGTAGTTCACGCATCTTGATGTAGCACGGGATCTGGGAGCTCTCGAAGTGATCGGCCACCTGCTGGGACTTCTCCAGATACCGCTTGAAGAACAGCATGGCTAGGCAATCTCTAGATCAGCTACTGATCGGTCGAGAACTAGGGGGCACTGCTTTTGGCAGAAACGCACAGAATAGATAGAAACACTTGTACTGTTCGGTCCGAAGTATATAGTGGTCGGTATCCGTCCGTTTAATTTGTTCTTTTACCATTTTGTTTTGCTTTCAGCTTTCGCTGTGACTTTGGTTTGGGATTTTCTTTTTTTGGTTTTCATTTGTTTCTCGTTGCCCTGCCTACAATTTTCACTTGTTTTCTATGTGTTCTAGGTGTGTGTGTATAAAATGAAAAGTTTTTACCTTAGCCTGCGACTGACGATTCTGGCGGCCGCTGTCGCGCTCGTCCTTGGGGCGGTCGCGATGCCGGCGACGGGAACTCGAATGGGAGGCCTCGTCCCGGTAGCGGTACTTGTGCTGCCGCCGGCTCGAGGCTGGCGACTTGCGATGCGACCGCTTCGAGCGCTCCTTGCGTCGGCGGGATGAGTTGCTGTCATCGAAACTGCAAAAAATAATAAGAGAAAGAAAGTTCGATTAGTGGGCTTGCCGGCGAGAATTATTACCTAACCCCCTCGGGTGACAGATGAATGGCCGTCCTTGGAGCAACGCCCAGCGCATGGACAACATGGAAAGCTACTTAGCCGCTAAGCCGCGCCACGCTCGCCGGATTCCAGATTCTTAAGCCAGGCGGCGGCCGGCAATAGCGAGCGGAATAGCGAGCTAGCGAGACGTGTGTTGGCGAATCGGTTTTGCGTTACCAATCAAGTTAATCAACTCGGCCGGATGGCTACCTCACTCAGCTGGTGGCTGGTGGCTATCTGGCAGCGGCCCACCTTTGGCGAAATGCCTTTGAGAGTACTTCATGGTCCGGGGAATGACACAATGTGAAGCAGTTATTAAGTGAGCCCAGCTAGGAGCTGGGATCGAGGCCAGAAACTGTGTCAATAACATCGGTAGCTCGGCAGGCAAGCAGCTCATGTTCATGCTCATGTTACATCCACTCACCACACCCACCCCGGAGAGCCCAGACCAGACCGGCGGCGTGTGAGATCCCCAAGTGCGGGTGGGCAGCGATCTTGGCATGAATCAGCTGATCCGAGAGATAACTGACCTATGCAGAGAGCTCCAAGAAGTCAAGAAGCCGTATGCTAATAAGGCAAGCCAGTCAGCCTCAACTCTCATTGAGCGATTACGAAAACCCGCCCACGTGGCCCCCAAAAAGCATCTAAATTTGGGCACAAATTATGTGAAACACAGAACTGAACGAACTGAAGCTGAAAGTGACTTTGACTACAAGTACGACACGAGCACACAGACCTGCACACAGCTGCATCTATAGCTATATCTATATAGTATCTGTACTCTCATAGTATCTGCTGGCAGCTCTACATGACAAAAGCTCAACGCCTGCGCACACTCCAAGAAATCAACTTGAGCGCACACGCTCTGTGCTCTCCATCTGGGATCTATCCGTAGGCTGGAAAGACACTACTCTTGGCCAAGAAACGAACCGAATTGAACCGATCGCTGATCTCTGACTGGCGTCTGTCGCGGAAAAGCCGCTTACGGCCTTAATAAAAAGAAACAACAGCTTCATGGTAGCCAAAACTCTTTCGGCTTTTTGTTTATGATTAATGACGCGCTGCGTGCAAATTAGAACCACTTTTATGGCCAACTGTAATTGGATATTAATGATTCAGTGTTTCAGATCCAGAATCCGATTCCGATTCCGATTTCCAAACACCCAAAGAGCGCGACGACGAGGGTGGAGGAGGAGGGTAGGAAGCGGTAGGAATGGCAAAGCAAGTTCATAATAGCTTCCCAATTTGGACTGGAGCATTTCAGATCGGCGTTGTGTAAGGTAATTGGCTCAATATTTCACTCAAGGCAGCGCACAGTTCGAACAGGTCGAAAGCTTGACTAATAAAAAAAGCCTCATAAAATAATATCTTTGACCTAAAAGAGCACAAACCCAGGGCTCAGGTAAATGTAAACAAAGGGATTGTCCCTCTGATATGGTGCCGGAGATAAGATATAGGGAAAATAATAGACTAATATATGATATTGCCGGTAGCTGCGGCATGTTCTGGTACTGATTATCTTCTTGGCATCGTCTGATCGTGGGGTAATCGCAGGAATTCGACTGTTTTATGGCCTGTTTTGGTAATAAGTTATGACAGTCTGTGGGAAACGAGATAAGATATGGTTGGCGAGAGTTGGTTGGCCTGAAGAGGCTATTCACACTGTAGTGAAATTCTTCGATCGATTGTGGCTATCTTCAAGGATGGAAAAATCTTTATACTATGCCGACGACTGTTGCGATATATTAATATTACAAATTGCGCCCATATTTATAAAAGTTCCCCAGTCAGCGAACTGCTCGCCCTTGAGGCACACCACCCGGGGTTCTACCTTATTGTTATTTTCTCTCTGTTAGCCTCGACTTTTCGCAGACACACAGATGACGAGACAACAACTTTATGGCCAGGCCAATCCCCATTTTTGGCCTTATCATTCCCGCGCACACATGTGGACAGCATTTCCTAGAGTGATTGCGACGACCTTGACCGAGTCTGGTTGCCAATTAGGTTTCATTATGTTTAGCAGAACCAACTTCCTTAATGGCCTGCAATTTGTACGAATCATGTACACCTCTTGCAACCTTTGAGATAAAGAATCAGCGACAACGATTACGAGTTGCTTTGAGCATTAAAACCCAAAAGATCAGAATACCAAGTTAAAGCCGAGAACAATAACCCCCTTCAAGCCGAACTTTGCAATTCCTTCTCTCTATTTTTTGTCAGCTTTGTTTGAGCAAATACCACAGAACGAGAATTCAACTGGAGAGACATACAGAGAACCCATGAAAATAGTTTCTTATACGCTCGCGCTTTTATTGAATTATGAAATTAATCATTCGAAAACCAGTTTTTTGTTTCATGATTTACATAGAGCAGCTGAGACACTTTAAGCCCACCAACCAGAGCTGCTGCTGCTGCTGCCGCCTGCCTGCACCGCCGACAAACATTTGTTGCGGCTCGCAAGATTTTTCTTCTTTTTGTTATTGCTTTTATTTTATTTCATTTCATTTTGTGCTGACCCTGAAATTGCCATAAATACATTAACCAAAGCGTAGCGCACATATGCGATATGCCCTCTCCAGCGCAGCGCCTCTGTTTGTGCTTATACAAATTGTACAAATACAAATATAACAAAAAAGCGTTAACAATTCGATTTTCGCTTCCATTGAACTGCAGAAGTTATGCGTCACTTTTCGGCTTATGCGCTTACACACAGAAAATACCCGAAAACGGTTGAATAGCCCAAGAAATGCTAGGGATGGTTCAAGGCTGGCCATAACCAAACATCATGGCTTCGTGAACTATTTATGGCATGTCAGCTCAATAAATAATCATATTTTTTGAGTTGATAGACAGTTCATCTCAGATGTGATGCCAAAAATAATTTCGGATCAATAAACCTCTGAGATCTACAAAGAGACCAAGGGTAACTTTCTTGGTTCATGAACTATATTCCATATTTACCTTAAAGGTCATAAAGAAATATTATTTGTTAGAAAAACCAAGGCTTACATTTTGCCTAAATACAGGAATATTTGGCTAATAATGTACTGATGCGGAAATGGTAAATTCCCAATAAATTCTCTAATTAAATCCCAATTTATCATAATTTAAAGCCGAGTTCTCGGCCCACCATATAAGGAATAATTGTGATTTTAGATTCATTCAATGATTACATGTTTAAATGTCCATTTATCTTAGCTTACTCCTACTTTATTTTTGTTTAAAACTTTAGTTTCTAAGAGCTTTATCCCATCCCTGGTTGTCAGAACTTGAATGTGATTATTTTTGTTTAGCTGCTCATTGATTAGGCCAGCCAGAAGGCAGCAGTACTACTCATATATCTTTGTCTTCAAGTAAAAGCATAATGGGAAACCGGAATTTTTGGTTTACTAAGTTTAGGACAAGGTGAAGAGGGCGGCGGATGGAAATGCAAATGATTGTCGCGCGCCTTAAATGACAAAAGAAATGCCGTTACAAATATTGCCCAGTTTATAACTGAAGAAAAGCTAATAAAAATAAAAATAAAAATTATGAACAAAGAATGAGTAAGTGGCCAAGTATGTTAGCAGCCCAAACACAGCTGCCGGATTATGCAAATCCATTTGGGTGGCTCGAAATGAGGGCGATGAGCTGGGCAGGGCGGACAGCCAGAGTCAGTGCCAGAGCACTCTGGAGTTGGAGGTGACGTTGGCCAATTGCAAGGTCATTGGTTGCGTCTGCGCAAACAAGCCGACATCAATAAGCACTTGGCCGGGGCATTTAGCAAGATGAGCACTGCAAATAACAATGGTAGAGGCCTTTGTGTGCTGTTTCGCCACTCAGGAGGAGGAAGTGTCATGGCTCGCCTTTCCCAACTGACGGTCATGTCGGGTTCAAGCAGGCAGCCAGTGTCTGGGTCTGGGTCTGAGTCAGTTGGGATAACAAGAGAGAGAGAGATCGCGCCGGTTCAATGAACGTAATGAAATGTACGCCGAACCGAGCACTTGCCCCCGCCCAAAACCCGCTGTATTTCCCTCGCGATCGGACCAAGCCGGCCATTACTGTTAACGAAAACAAACAACAGTTAAGCGAATTCAACAACATCAAGCAAACCAAATAAAATATGCCAAATGTCCCCCTCCGAGCGATCTCATACGTAAAAGGAAGCGTTGCAAATTTTTGTGCAACTTTAAACAAGTCTAGAAGATCTCCCCGTACTTCAATTGTATTTTATTTCGTGATTTATTCGTCTGGGTGCCTGATTTGTGTTTGTTTTTGTGCGTAGTCAATCACCTTTCGGCTGGCTGCGCTTATAGGAAGTCAATAAAAATAAAAATAAATACATTGAAAGTTGCATCCATTATTCACTTTTGTTTTCGGAACGAACAGCCTGCCGCCTTGCGCTGTCGGAAATCGATCGGGAGAACCGCTGTAAGCTCAAGATCTAAGCTTTATTGTCAGCTTTTAGTTGGTAGCAGCAGCGATTATGATCGTATATGGGTCTGCGGAGACAGGTCCGGTTTGCTTCGATCGTGATAAACGTCAGATAAATGAACTCGGACTCGGGCAAAAATAAATTAAAGAAACAGAAGCAAACCAAATACAAAACGAAAAGGTAAATTAAGAGGTGGCCCCTCCCTTCTACAATGGAGGATTCCTTTTGGCCAGATGCTGACATAATTGCTGAACAAATATGCCCCACGAAAGCTGCCAAGGAATGCCTGTGGCAGGAAGAGCTAAGATACAATTAAGTGGATAGGAATTTGGAAAGGAATTTGGTAGTAAGAAGGCAGGAATGGAGCTAACAGTAAGCCCGAACTATACAAGAGGACTTCTCTATAATAAAAAGTAAAGGAATTATTGAAAACTAAACAGCCTTGACTGGGTTCTTTATAGATCATGTATACTTAGTTAATTCTACATCGAAAAGAAGCATCAATAAAATAAAATAAATAGTTTAGAATGTGCTAATTAATGAAGGCTAGAGATTATATTATCGAATGATCACCTGAATGGTGAGCAGTCAGAACTTTTAACATGGGAAAGTGCCCAACGAGGTTGAGACTCTTGGGCTGCCTCCCCAAGTCAACAAGGCGACAGAAAATGGGCTGACAGCAGGGCAGGCTCACCTCACCTCAAATGAAGTGTACCCCGCACTCGAGCGGAGAATGCTAAAAGCTTAGAAGCAGTGCCCGGCGCTTAGGTTGCCTAATGAGCCGGACGGAGCTCAGCTGCTCACAAGTAGGGGCGGTGCGCGCTTGACCAAATTTGGCGGAGAGATCTTGAACCGAATCGTAGCGGCACAACGCCAACAAAAACAAATGGATAAAAAACAAAATAAAAACAGAAAAAACTGAAAACAAACATCATCGAGAACGAGATTGAGTTGAGTTGAGTTGGGTCTCGGAGCTCAAGACGGAGGAGGAGGCGACTTTAAATGAAGTGCGGACAGAACGCTTAGTCAGCAGCAAGCTGTGCCACTCAAGGCTAGCTCCAGTTTTCAGTCTTTCGGTTTCCGCATGCTGCGGAGAGACGAGACACTCACTTATACTCACACGTCGTGGACCCCAAGTGCTCTGGACGACGACGCTGCTGTTGCTGATGGTGCTTCTGGTGATTGTTGTTGCCATCCGCCGGGGGCAACAGCACGCGGTCGGGATAGAGCGGCTTGGGCGCCCACGAGGCTGCGGCCACATAGATGTCCGTCCTGGGCGTGGGCGGTGGCGAGGGGTGCGGCTCCGGCGTGCCTGCCGCATAGCTGTAGTACCCGTCCTCCGGTTCGTCCACCACGGAGAGCCGATGCTTCGTCCTTGCCTGTCCTGAGTCATCGCTGTACAGATACTCGTGCATGGAGCGGGCGTACTTGCTGTTCTTCCTTCGCTGCTGGGCAGGAGTTAACTTAGTCCTGAGCAGCTCGTTCTCGTCCGGAGAGGCTCGTATCCAGGAGCTAGCCGGCACATACTGCCGCTGCTGGTGGCTCTGCACCATTTTCGAGAAGTCCACATACAGGGACTCGTCCGTGGCCGGCTTGCGTTGGAACTCATCATCCTCATTCTGCTCCACATCCCTGTCCTCGTCGTCGTCGTCATCATCGTGGGGAGTGGTGGGCGCACCCACGGAGCTGAAGAAACTGTAGTTGCTGGAGGACTGCGAGTAGGAGCGATTGCGGCCGTAGAACTCCTCCTCGAAGGGCAGACCCTGGGGGAACTTGTTCGAGAAGGCCTTCTTGAGGCGTGGAGAGTCGTGGGAATCACTGGAGCCCGTCGAGGAGGAACCCCCGGCACCCTCTCCGTTGCGCTGCTTGAGGCTCAGCTTGGGCGTGGCCGGCAGCTGGCGGCGCTGGGTCAGAGGAGTGGCCTTGCCAGCTCCTCCATTATTGGTGAGATCATTCGTAGTGGTCACCTGCCTGCGCGCTGGCAGAGGCGGCTGCGGTGCCGGGTAATTCTTGCTGGAACGCTGTCCCAATCGCGCCGGGCAGTTCTCCTTGGCGGCCGACCTGCCCGCCTGGTGGGTGCGCTTCTGGCTGGTGGGGGTGCCCATCGCTGGCTGAGATACTGTTACTGCGACGCCCGTAGGCTGATACTGTTTCCTGGCAGTGCTGGGCGTAGTCACCGGGCGCGGAGCCTGTGTGGGCTGCGGCGGCGGCGGAGCCCTCGCCTTGCAGTGGCGTGTGGGCCCCGTGGCGGACGAGGAGCAGGTGGTTTCGATGCGGCGGATGAGCTTAGGTGTCAGCGGTTTCACACTGCCGCCGTTCACTAGCCGCTGCTGCTGGTGGGGATGGTGCTGCTCCGCTTGCAGCTGCTTGTGGCGGTTGCTGCTGCAATAGCTGCTGCGCCAGGGCTGCTGGCGGATAAAGTTGCTACCGCTGCTGGTCACGCCCTGCTGATGGATTGAGGAACTCGACGAAGCAGTCGATGTGGAGGATGAGCCGGCAGTCAAGTTATTGTTCCTGCCTGGCACCGATTTCACCATCGTTCGATTGGCGCCGCTGCTGCTTAGGGGTTGGGCTGTAGCTGCAGCTGGTGATGGAGCTGGAGCGTTGCTGCCGGGGTTGTTGTTGTTGTTGGAGCTTGTGTTGCTGGTGTTGTTGTAGCCACAACTACCGCGCGGCACTCGAAAGGAGCTATATGGCCGAAAGCCATTTCCATACTGCTGTCCAACGACGGGCATTTTGTTAGCTTTTATTTTATATATCGTTGTTAAATTGGTTAATTATTCGTAATTCGATGTGGCTTTTTACTGCTGCTGCTGCTTGTTGCTGCTGATCTCGTTAGAATTGGCGTTGAAATTTAAACTGGCGAACGAACGTTTACTTTAAACGCGTGCACTTCACAGATCGCTTATCTCTCTCGCTTTAGCTTTATCGTTATCATTTGTATATATCGCTGGCTGTTGGAATTAGTTTTTTAATTTTATTGCCTTAATTTTCAATGCTGTGCACACACTCGCGGCCTGTCGCGGACAGACTATATGCCCATGCCCCAGGCACCCAGCCAGATTCCAGGGCCTAACCTAGAGCCCAGCCTTTTGTTTTCAATTAATTATCTCAAACACTTTTCCCGCTGCTGCGGCTGCTGCTGTAATTAACACGTTCTCGATGGCTTATGACTGGGGCCACTCACTTCTGCCTGCCACCCAATCAGCCCTCGCTGTTGCCGCTGCCGCTGCACTTGTGCGACTTCGCTTTGGCCGCATTTCAGCCCCCTTTTTGGCCTGTGTCAGCAGGGCCACAATTGAATTAGCCACGAAAATAGCCCTGAACCTTGGCTGCGATTTAGCCTGCGGCAAATCCAATTGGCCCCTAGCCATGGACGGGCACAAGTTCATTGATCAGACCCCCAAAAGCCTAACCAGTTAAGGCCTTTGGCTTTGGCTTTATGCAATTTTCGCAAAAAAAAAAGAGCAACAAGCAAAAAACGCTGGTAGAAAGTGTCTGCGCCTGCGCCTTGCGCCTTGCGCCTACGCGGGGCTCAAAGACCCGGCCGAACAGGTCCTCTGCCACCGACCAGTTTTCACAATTTTTACTTTTTTAACCTGATTCAAAAAGGAAACACAAGACAAACGGGTCAACAACAGAAACAGAAACAGAAACAGCAGCCGCCGCAACAGTTGGAACCAAACTTGTTGTGACGCCATGAGTAATGGTATCGGAAATGCGTGCAAAATCCCTTCTTGCCCAATAAAAGCACAATCAGCACGTCCGGTTAAGGCCTCAATCTATCCATACAGTCACCGAGTGCAACCCGTCTTTGATAAGTCGTAGGCGTCCGATAGTCCGAGTCTGACGTCGTCATAGTCGGCGGCGGTATCTTATCGTGGTCTTAGTTAACCCGTGTTGCCTAAGGTTGGTCCCTGGCCTGCACACAGCATTGAAACTTCTCAGAATGATTGGGGGGGATTTTGTTCACAAAATTGAATTAAAATTCCGGCTGCGAATTATTATGTTTGGCCAGGATGCATAAACAAATCGGGCAAATCACAAATCACACACACACTCGGACACACACTTGGCAGCTGCTGCATTTTTTTATGAACAATAATTGCCGATATATTGTTGTACATTTCTTTTAGAAAACACTTGGCGGCGGTTGCACGGCGGCATCGGCGGCTACGAGCGATGAAGCCAGCACCTCCATTCGCTGGCGAGTTGTCGTTGCGACTGAGCAGGCCAGCGACAAGTTGGCAGCGAACAAGTGTCGGTTGGCTACCGCCGCCGCTCGACTTTGCTGCGCACATTTCCAGTTTACAGCCGAGCGATGATCGAGCGAGCGAGCGCGCTGGCGAATTCGCCGTAGCCGTCGTCGCACGATGCGTGCCCAATTGATGGCTTGTAATTTAAATAAAAGATGATTGAAATTGAAAACGATTCGGAGACAATAAAGCATGAGCATGAGGAAAGCCGAAAGCGGAAGGAACTATTCCGCTGGCGAACAGCCTTATCATTCAGATTGATTTTCATATTTGGTCGGCGTTTTTTTCGGCCACTTCCGCGTTGCAAGATGTCACCATCCATCGCCTGCCTGCCTGCCCGGCTGAGTAATGAGCCAGGCCAGGTCGATTAATCTGCTGGTTCATGAACACTTGCCAGCCAGGCAAGCAACCGTGTTTTATGGCAAATGCAAAAGGTTAATAAACAATGACAGAGCGCGTATGAAAAGCGTCACTTTATCGACAAAGAAAGCGGTCGCCGCTAGTGGCGTATAAATTACGCAAAGCCACGCTGATTAAGCCAACTCCTCCTACTCCCACTCCTCCTCCTGCCCAGAGATGCTCTCTTGCAGCAACCACTACCTAAAAAGGCCAGGCCAAGTGCATTAAACAATAAATAAATTGCGACAACGTCGCGCCTCAGTTGTCCGTTGCTTTTGAGTAATATGCAAATACACTTTAAATACGCAGGCGCATAAATTAAAGCAAGGAAATGCATCGGACAACCCGCTGCCAGGATCAGATCCACCGCCCACGTTCCACCGCCAAGTCCCAGCCTCCGCTGCCGAAGGGGGTCAGCGCACAAAGAAATCGCTGAATCCGCGCATTAATTTACAGTAAGCCGACTGAGGAGGATGACTCTTCACTCTTGCAGAACCCAACGCAGCAGCAGCAGAGATTTCACTCGCCTTATAAGGTCGCCTGTTAATTTGTCTCTCTCGCTGCTCCTGCTCCTGCTGCTGCTGCTGCTGCTCGAGCGGCACTTCTTCTTTATGGCCCCGTGGACCATTAAAGACACGACCGTTTACAAGCCATTGAAAGAAAGCGAGTTCCAAGGAGCGCCTAAAAAAAGCTGAGTGGGCAGGACACTCTGACTGTGGCTCAAGCTCTGGCTGTCAGCTTGGGAAATACCAGAGTGGATCAGTAGTAGGCAGAGCCTGTTTGCCCGGTCCTGACAGAGGTTTTTTGTCGAAAGGTTGCCGCGCCGGGGAAGTATTTCAGTTACTCACTGGAAAACCAAAGAAGTATCACTTAACTTTGGTATTAAATATTAAAAAAAAAAATTATAATACCCTCTGCAAGGGAATAATTAAACAAATCTCGAAAACCCTAGCAGATACAGTCAATATTTCGAATAATATAAAGTTTGCTTTAAAATATTTGAAGAATATATGATAAATCACCTTCAAGACACAATAATAAGAATACAAAACATTACATTATAAAGGAATAGATGGAAAATGGAGTATTTCAATATTTGTAAAAGGTATTAAAAGGTTGAATTATTGCCTGGAACCATGTTTCTTTGTTTTGTAAATCTCTATTGACATGGGTGCAAGTCCTAACTATTTCCAATAATGTGACCATTGATCCCAGATGCAATTTGGTAATTTAATCAGTTGCCTTAATGATTAAAGTAGGTGATAACGTTCGCTCTCAGTTAATCACCGAGTACTAGTTGCGATTACTGATTACTTTTGCTTTAAATGTGCAATTTGTATTGCTTTTAAGGGAAAGCTATCAATATTTGAAGCACACAATGGAATCAACTAAATATTATAAAACCAGAAAAGATCTAGGGCCTTTTCATACACTTTAAGCATTTTCCCGAATTCATTTTCAATTTGAATCCTTATTTTTATGAAACAACAATCCTTATTTTTATGAAAAGCTAACAATAAGATTACAAGATCTGCAAAGTGCAATAACTATTGCATTGTTTAATCAAAACACAGATGATTCTGTCCAGTTTTAAGATTTTCTATAGATTCCCCAACTAGGAATAGATTCCCGGTGACATCCCCAATTAAGTCGGATGAGTCTGCCACTCATCCAAATTACTTACGTGGGCTCCTTGGCTATCTGGGCCTTCTTGGCATCGAGCTCGTGTCGCCTTCGCATGGCCGCCGATCGGGTGTGATGTGTGTTGGTAATGCGCGGCCTGTTGGAGCGGGAAGGAAGGAAACACAATCTGAGTACTGAGATTCGGACTAGGTGCCTGGCGAGATGTATGAGTAATCCGCGGGGAGTCACCTCCTCCACTCACACATCCCCGAGAGCAGCCAGAAAGAAAGAGAGTGGGATTGTTGTGAACTTACGGCGATGGTGCCTCTGCTAGGGGTGGCGAGTGCTCGGCAGTATCGAGTCGTCGGCGCTTGTCTCGTGTGCCCGCCGAGGATCGATCCCTTGAGTGGTGGCGTCTCCGTGTTCGGGGCATCTTAAAGGAAATTTATAGAAAAATTTACCAGTTAGATTAGGGTGACTGTGGTTAGCCTTGTTTTCGGAGCAGCTCTATGCTCATAGAAGAAGCTGATACTGTTTCACACACAATTATATTTATGTACTTATGAACTGAAAGGCAAAGCTGCTCAAAGTCACCCCCAACACCCCCCTCGATCTGTTCCCATCAGAGAGGTGAGTACAGTGGCAATACAGCTGGCTGGCACGCACACACATACACACAAGCGCGCCCAGCCAAATTGCAACGCCTTGCGCCTGTGTTGGTGCATGGAAAATCACATTACAACTAAAGTAATCACAGCCTTTCGCCTTTTGTTCATTTTCGCATTTCAGCTAGACAGACATATACCTTTTATCTGCTTGTTTCTGCCTTTGCACGAGCGCGAAAATTGATTTTTGTTGTATGCGCACCGCTGGCTTTGGTATTGTTGTTGCGTTGCTTGGCCAAAGCGTTGCTGTCGCTGCTTTTGTTCTTTCTGCTTCTGTACAATTTACGCAGTCGCTGGCTGGGGAACCCTTCGGGGCCACTGATGCTGCTTATTGTTGTAACGCCTCCTGGGCTATTGGCAGACACCGATTATTGTGCGTTTTCAATGAAAATAGTGTGTTTTTTCCTAAAAATTCACGTCACTTGGTATTTTATTCACCACGTCTGTGAGGCAGAGCTGCCATATTGGTCTAGCTATGGTTGCTGCGGTGCTGCCAATTCGTCGCAAACATGTGCAAGCAGGCTGGCACATACATATACATACATATATATATATAATTTGTTGTTTTTGTTTGCGAGGGATTTTCAAAATGCAGTTTGAAATGGGATTCACTACTTTTAGTCCGAGCAATTAAGTAATTAGCGGGTGAAAGTTGGCGGCCGGCGAGTTGGCAGCCCCGCAGACGACGGCGTGCGAAATCAGCCGTTCACATGGACACAACGCTGGCGTGAGTGTGTGTGTGGTTACCGCGATTTTCCACCGACAGGTAGTGTTTGGATATCTCTGGACAGGCTTTACTGTTATCTTACCTCTTCGTTTTGCTGGCGCGGCGCAGTAATTACTGGTGGGGGCAGCAGCGGCGGCGGGGGTGGCAACGGAGGCGGTGGCAGCGGAGGCGCTGGAAGCGCTAGGTAAGGCGATCGGGGCACGTACAAACGACGCCACAGGCTGCTCAGGAGCGTCGTGAGCGAATGCCAGGAGAAATTCGCTTGCTTCGGGCTGCCGGGGTGCATGAGTTCAACCTTAGAAGGCAGGAGTTGCATTGGTTTTGGCCTGTTATTTTCGATTTCACCCCTCTCAGAGTTTTGGCGCCTTTTTACGCTTGCTGCTACGCTTCCATCTCTACCAACTTCCCAGCGGTTTTACTAACGTCTAGTGTCCTCCATTTGGCTTGGCTCTCTTTTGAATAGTTGGTAATGCAAGTTGTGTAATTTAATGCGCGGGCAGTCACAGCAACGGATGAAAATTGAATTGCATCAAGCGGAGCGCGTCGGCAGCTGATTGTTCTGCTTCTTCCACGCGGTGAGTTGCCACCTGCTTTTAGAAGGGACTGGTTACCCGTGTGTGAATGACCAGTGTTGGTTAGCGTATTTATCTCACTAAGCTGCCACCTAGTTGAATCGGTTACGCGGTTTATTTAAATTTAAATATGTTTTAGCTGTAAGAATAATTTATTTACTTAAATCTTTAAGAGTCGTACGATAGCATGTCTCTTTTTTCTTCTTCTAGTCCATTAAATTAGTATAGGCTATTAACTTTCCTAGGGGTTTTACTGCTGAATAAAAATGCAGTGTTGATTAGCTCCTGATATAAATAAAGCTGCCACGTAGTCCAAACGGTTATGTTATACCAGGGGTTGGACAATTTGAATTCAAATTTAAACAGCGAGAATAACAAATTAAATGGAGACGGATAGAGAAAAACAAAATTAATAGAACAGTTTAGAATAAAATCAAATGTTTTGAACAAAATATGAATAATGTATGCCCGGAAGCAGCTGACTACCTCGTGTGTCCCACTGCGCCTGCGCTGCTTTGGCGCCCAATAATAATACTGGGCAATCTTTCTCAATTGCATAACAAAACGCCAGCGCGGAATAACGGTATCGTTATCGTGCCCACGCTCAGTCGTCAGATACTGACTGACGTGCCTGCCTCAACGGTCGTGTGCGCGGTTGTGCCCGTCTCCTCGACTCAACTTTTCGCCCACGTCTCGTCTCGCTTCCGTGTCCCGCGTTCCTTTTTTTTTTGTCGTCTGGCGTCTGGAAAAGTCCATCATCCATTGGATAAAACAGCAGCCAACAGCAGCCGTCGTTAATGTTACTGTTATAGGTACCGTTACAGCCGTTCGAATGGCCAAATAATTGAGTGAAGGAGATGCCCCGCCCACGTATCCAAAGCTGCTGCAATTTGCGTGAAAAACCCTGTTCATAGCATCGCTCCAAGTTCCAAGAACACGTCAAGTCTGTATCCATAACCGAATCCGCATCCGAATCGAAGGCCGAGCATCCCTGCAGCAGGATTCGCTCCGAGGAACTTGTGTGCGCGTCCCATGGCAGAAGTGAGTAGAGTTCGTTATATCGATTTTTTCCAGGGCCCGGGACCCGCTGATGGTATTGGGGCCTAATCCGAGACTCTCGTGATTCCCATGGAATATTCAATTGCATACACACTCAAAAACGAGCACCCGCGCACTCCGCGCAGGCCTTTTTGGGTCACGAGGCTGCTGCTGCTGCTGCTGCTGGCTGGGCTGTGAGCGTGTGTCCTGGCCTGCGCGTCTCAGTGTGTGTTGACATTGTCCTGGTCTCGTTTTCTTTTCGCTTTCCTTATTTCCCTTTCAGTACCCTGGCAGGGTATTATCACTGTGATCAAAAGTTCGTGAAACGTTTACAGATCTCGGTTTGATTTTTAATCAATTGCAATGCTGTCCAAAAGTATGCAATACATTTTTTGGTAATATTTTTTCGTTTTAAAACTTTTATTAAGAAGAAAGAGTTTGCAAATATTTCTGTATTCACTATATTTACCAACTTATACTAGACTACGTTATTTAGGTCACCAAATTTAGATACATGTTTGTATCTATAACAATAAAATATAAGACTTTTTGAATATAAGCGAATTAATCGCAATGTCTTAAGGACGTCTTTAAGAAATTTTTGTAAAAAAAGGATATTCAAACTTCGGCTTTGCCGACTTTAGCTTCCTTTCTAGTTTCCTTTTCGTTTTCGCTGTCGCACACACCAACCAGCACGTGCTTTTTTTTGGCCAAGACATACGTAACATCCGCATGAGGGATCTATAATTCATGACGTTGGGCTTTCGCTTTCAGCTGGTGCCGCTGCCTGTGCCTGGGCCCCCCTAGTTAACCGGAAACGGAAACGGCGAAAACGCAAACGGAACCGAAACCGATTCGGATTCCGAGTTCGAGTTCGAGTGCGCAACGGATACTGTATTCGAGCACGTAACCGAGCCCGCGAGGGATTGAAGGCATCCAAAAGGCATGGACACCGCGGCCGCCGCCGCCGCTGCAGTCGTTGTAGACCTGAAACCCGAGGGCAGCGGCAAGAAGCCGCTCCCGCTCATCAGCAGCCAGCTGCTGTCCAAGACCAGCTTCTCCAGTTCTGGATGCGACTGCCTGGGCAGCACCGTGGAGGCCATGTCGATAACGCCGCCACCCACGCCGCCAGCGCTGCCTGTGCGTTCCTGTGATGTCCATGTCGAGCCAATTGGCCACAGTGCCCAATCGGAGGCTCATCCCACGAAGGGACTCAAGGCCTCCAGCAAGGAGCCGGCCGAAGTGGCGCCCACGCCTGCACCCACGGAGTCCGGACAGCCAGAGAGGGAAACGCCCGCCACATCAACGTCTTCCGCCAACGCTTCCACAACGCCAACGTCTGCCTTGCTCGCACCATCCGCCGCACCGGGAACGGAGCACCTGCTAACAGCTGGAACGCTTGCGGTAACCAATGCTTCCACAATGGCCAGCAGCAGCTCCGAAGACGGAGATCGTGCTAGAGCTGACATGGGCCATTGCGGAAATATTGGTGGCCTGTGCAGCTCTAGCTCTGTCTCAGTTTGCGGGCCCAACTCTGGTCCCAGTGTTGACCAGCTGCTGCTGTGGCAGGACATGCCGCAGTACCTGCAGTTCAATCCGTACGTGCTCCGTGGTTACCGGCCGCTGCAGACCTTCAAGGGCTGCCTGCTCAGCCTCTTCTACTGGCACAACGAGACCATCAACATCCTGACCCACGGTGAGTGCCCCCAAACCTTCTTATCCTCCGTAGTCCCTAGTGGTTCGCCTGTTCCGCACATCCCTTTCATTATCCTGTCCCACTTGCTCCCTCGTCTCCAATCGCTACAGTTACCAATGCTCCGCTTGTGGCCATCATCAGCAGTGCCGAAGACAGACACACTACTAGAGCTGACAAGGGCTATTTTTGTATTGTAGCCCTTGTAGCTTTAGTGTGATCCCATTTTCCGGCCCCAACTCCGGCAGCTACATATAGTTCGTGCTTCGTGGATACCGGGTTTAGGCCTTAATCCCTGAACTACGGTTAGTGTCACTACCTCCGCCTTCTTCCATCAACGCATCTCCAGTGCACCGCTCGTCGCCCGCCATCTGCAGCAGTTCCGAAGACAGAGTCACAGCTAGAGCTGACATCGGCCATTCTTGTATTGTGGCCGGTGGAGCTCTAGCGTGGACCCATTTTCCGACCTCACTTCATGCTCGTGCTCCAAGGATACAGGCCTTCATCAACATACTGAAGCATCGCTTGCACATTCGCCGCTAATCCTCACACCAATGCACCGACCCTGGTCAAAAGTAACAGCTTCGGAGACGGAGACCCTGCCAGAGCTGACATTCGCCATGGAAATATAGTGGCCGGTGCAGCTCTGGCTTCGCTTCCGTTTGCGGCACCCTTAGACCAGCTGCTACTTTGGCAGGACAACCCGTAGTGCCTGTAGTGAACCCATTTTCCGTCCAGCGTAGTTCGTGCATCAACATAGTGAACTATCGGGTAGTGCCGCCTCCTCCCATTCACCCATCCCCATTTGCTTATCCATCGCTAATCCTTAGAATCCTTAGAATCACCGGAGCACGGCCCTTGGCCACCACCAGCAGCAGCTTCGGAGACAGAGGCGCTGCTAGAGCTGACATAGGCCATTGTTGTATTGTGGCCGATGGAGCTCTGGCGGGACCTCCGTTTACGGCCTCAACTCTGGTCAAAATGCGGACCAGCTGCTACTGTGGCAGGATATGCCGAGGTTACCGTTCCCCGTAGACCATCAAGGGCTTTCTGCTCAGCCTCAACATACTGACCCAAGGTGAGTGCCATGCCCTCCTCATGCTCCTCCTCCTTCGCCAATTCCGTCCATTTCATGCATTCGCCCGCCCACCTGTCACCACTGGCTCACTTATCGACCCGACCAAGTGTCGCTGGTCGTTACAATCACGGCCAAAGCCAAGTGGAGGCCCGTAAATAGATTAGGTCGGCATTTCTAATGAACCTTGACTGAGGTTGGCCTGGGTTTACATAAGGAAGCAGAGAACCAAAGCCATAGTATGTGCTTTGGATGGCAAACACTTTCACAGTCCCTTCTTCATAAATATTTATTGTTTTGAATTTATTTTTGTACTTTATTATAAAATCAATTTTCGTGTCAGGTAATTATAAGTTGACTTGGTCGTTGGCATCACCACATAGTTCTGAGAGTATTTGATTATAACTTCCTTATCTACACGTTTAAATTTGATTTAAATATTTTCCGACTAAGATTGATGTTCTAGTAGAGAAAGCACTTATCCTCGGGATTCATGGGGGAACTAGCTTGACAGTTGAACTCCTTGGAGAACTCATCAAAGTTCGACAGGGAGCCAATAACGCGGAATTTGCCGGGCATGTGTTGGTCGGTGGACACCTGCAGGGCCTTGACACCTGGATGGGCGTCGTTGCACCAGATCTGGGCGAAGCTGATGAAGAACAGTTGCTTGCCGGTGTAATTCAGGGAGGGCAGTTGCTCCGAGGCCAGCGCCTGGCTGCCGCCCGGCTGGGCGTCGTACCACTTCCGGTAGGCGGTGTAGGCCAGGCGCATGCCTCCGTTGTCCGCAATGTTCTCCGACTGTGCGGTGGACTCCTTGAGCTGGATACCACCGTATACATACTGGCCGTACTGCTTCGTGAAGCACTGACGACGATCCTGGAAGTTGTCGCTGGACTGCTTGTCCCACCACTCGTGGGCGTTTCCTCGGGCATCGAACTTTCGGCCGCCGTCATCGAAGCCGTGGATCAGCTCGTGCCCGATCAGCGAGGCGAGGCTGCCGAACATCACCGCACTGGGGTAGACATCGGCCCAAATGTAGAACGGCTGCAGCAGGGCCACTGGTACCTTGATGACGTTGTCCACCAGGATGTTGGCCGGCGTGTAGCTGAGCTGGCTGCCTGCCTCCAGGGGCTTGGCCGGCTTGTGGAGCATTCCACGCATCTCCTTGGCGCTCTGCAGCAGCGTCTGTCGCACGTTCTCCACGTAATCGCCGCTCTGGAGGTTCAGCCCGGCGAACTCCTCGGTGAAGTTCTCATCGGCATAGCTGTTCACCTCCAGCTTCATGGCCTGCAGCTTGGCTATGGCCAGGTCCCGGGTGGGACGCGAGATCCAGTTGAGCTGCGGACTGGTGCTCAGGGACTCGTTGAAGGTGGTCTTTAGCTGGCGCCACATGTTGTCGATCTCCGTGGAGGATTTCTCGTTGTTGTAGCGGCGGTAGAACATGTTGTCCAGGTTCTTGGCGAAGAACTTCTTGGTCAGATCCACGCAGGCCTGCCTTTGCTTCTGCGGTGTACTCGACGGCGTCTCCACGAACTCGTAGATGAGGCGGAAGAACACGTAGTTGGCCACCGTCCGCAGGGGCGTGCGCTTCATCACCTCGACCAGGTTTTCCTGGTAGTCCGAGTTGAACTCGTAGATCTTGTCGGTGACCCGCTCTCCCAGGGTCACAGAGACCAAGCGATTGATGTCCACGGTGGGCGCATACAGCCGATGCATCTCTTCCACCGTCAGCAGCGTTGTCATGTTCTTGATATCCAGGTCCAAGCTCTCGTCCTTGAGCCCCATGGCCAGATCCACCTCGAAGTCGAGCAGTTCCTGGGCTGTCTGCTTGGCCAGCTCCTTCGGCACGAGCAGGGATCGCTGCAGGTAGCGCTGGATCGTGTTCCGGTACTTCTCGCGGTAGGTCTGCGTGACGTTGCCCTCGTACATAGCCCGGGATTCGAGCGGGAAGTCCTGCTGGCCCACGTAGACGCGGTTCCGCTCGTTGCTGGCAAAGTCCTTGCTCACCTCGGCACCGATTATGGGAGCTATGCCGTAGCTGTTGGACATGCGGGCGGTCGTATAGAGCCAGTCAAAGTCCGATTCCCGCCAGGCGGGGCCCTCGAGCACCGGCATCGATCCGAACTCGGCGATCAGCTTCCTCAGCTTCTCGGGATAGGCGGGGGTGAGTTCCTTCAGCCGCTTGCAGGACTCGTAGAAGTGCTTCACCTGGATGTCCTCCGGCGTGTCGAACTTATCGTGCTCCTTGTTCAGCATCTTCAGGATCTTGCGATTGAGGCCCTTGGTCACCGTCTCAAAGACGCCGGTGGTGAGCACCTCCAGGGCGTAGGCCGAATTGATGTGGTCATAGTTGCCGCAGGCAAACTCGTAGAAGTCGTAGCACGGATCCACCTTGGTGTTCATGAAGCTCTTCATCTCGGCCACCTTGGACTCACGCAGCAAGCCCCTCATGTAGGTGGTGTTCGTGTGGAGAAGGTCCTCCTGGCTGAGATTGTCATTCTCGGTGGCGGGCGCTGCCCAGGCCAGGCAAGCAGCACTCAGTACGTGGCCCACAAGGCAAATGTGGAGCAGCTGCATCGCGATGCGTTTCGTTCGGTTTCAGTTTCAATGATCAACTATACCGCCTGCCCGTAGCGGATGAGTTCATCGCCGTTCCAGCGAAGCTGCGCCGCTCCTCTGTTCTCGGAAAACAAAAGGCGAACCCGGGGTTATCGTGGCCTATCTACTGCTCCGCTCCGTTTATAAGTGGATGCGCAACCGCTACCGTTTAATTGAGAGCGCCCCGGTGGGAGGGTGGCGACCTCTCCGGCACGGAGCTCTCCGCTGATTGCAAACCTTTTATCTATTAAAACGAAGCCCCGCAATTTGCAATAGCTTTTATGCTAAAAAGAGGCGCTACTCCCTAGGTAATAACCGGAATTTCGCAGTATTGATGCTGACCCTCAATAGGGTAATGTGTAAAGGTTATAGGCTCCATGGGAAATTCGTGTTTTTTTTGGATTAGTTTGAAGCTTAATGTTGTAAATTTATAATACACTTTATGTTTGGTTAAATAATAAATACAACTTAGGAGAGCTAGAAATTTGAGCCTACCTTTCGTATGACTCCTATATAACAAAGTAGTCTAGATCGACTGGGCTGTTGATGCTATTTATAAATAAATATACTTTATTAGGTCAACAAATCCAGTTAATCTCCATTGCAATCTTCTGACTAAAAGTAGTATACCCTCGGCAATTATTATCTCATTCGTCTCATTATGACGTTGAACAAATAATGTTCTGAAATAATTTTATCTAATTAAGAACACAGCAGAACTTAATTAATAGAGCAATTTTCTCTTACTTGAGAATGCTTTTTTTCGGAAAGATCTTATGCACATGTATGTACTTTTCCCCGCTTTGCCAGCAATGTACAAGCAAAGCAGCAACAACAACTTATAGGTTCCGTTCAGTAGCGCAAGAGAGAGCTTATTTTAAGCTGCACTCTGAGAGAGACTGCTCTTATAAGTGATTCTGTTTATACTTACGAGGGAAAACGGAAGAATATATAAGTTGAGCTCTGATTTATACAATATAAACTTTCGAAGGTAATAAACTAATACAAACTCAAAGTGAAACCTGCTTGGTCACTCCCACTCACCCACCCACTGTTACAGAATGCAAAGCTAAGTAATTAACTCGCAATTTCTAATAACTGTTCGTTGTAAAGCGTTTCCTACAGTTATCGCACTATAACGTGATCTGGGTATCAATCACGCACTCCCCACTAAGTGGGCATCGGCTGTAGACATAGAGTCCGGCGACCGAGCGGGTGATAAGGGAGAGCTTTGGCTCCGCTCCCACTTCCACTGCTATAAAAAGAATGAGCTTTAGCATACAAATATGGTTATTAAATTAATTATATATGGGATTTATGATTATAAATTTGGGTTTATTATCAAACCTAGAAAATGTATTACTTAAAACTCAACTAAACACTAGTTAAATAATCGAAAAATAAGGTTAATGTTTACTTTAAATATTAAACATCAAACTATTGGTATTTGGGGCACTTTTTCTCCCTGTGTGCCTCAATCTCAATCTCAGCTTGGAAGTGTAGGTGCGGAAGTGCGTCGCACCGAGCTGCCCGTTCAGTCGCCCTCGGAGTGTTCGCCATGGAGAACATTGGTATCGCTTTCGCCCTGCTGCTGCCTTTGCTGCTAGCGGGGAGTGGCCGAGGCCACCTGCTGTCCGGTCAGCCGGACATTGATCTGCGTATTGACCAGGAGCAGCTGATCTCGCAGCACAACGATAGCGCCTATGTGCAGCGCCTGATGCGCCTGGCCAAGTCCGCCGAGATGCGGAGCTACATGCACCCGGAGCTGGGGGCCTGCGACAACTTCTACGACTACAGCTGCGGTCACTGGCCGCAGATAAACCCCGCGAACGCGGCCCATCCTCGCGAGACCAACTACGACCAGCTGCTGGTCAAGGCCTATCATCACAAGCAGCAGCGGTTGCTGGAACGGCCGGCGAATGAGGATGTGGACGATGTGGCAGTGCTCCGCCTGAAGCAGTTCTATGCCAGCTGCCTGCTCTTCCGGCAAACGCCGGAGATCGCCTATCGCCGTCAGCTGCAGGAGATCGTGGCGGAGTTCGTGTATGTCCCAGATCTAAGCCAGTCCGGCCAGGAGTGGCCCACCGAGGACTTCGATTGGCTGGACACAGTGGCCCGGATCAAGCGGAAGTACGGCTTCAACATCCTGCTGCTCCTCCAGTTGTCCGGGGATCGCATTTTTGTGGGTCAGCCACAGAAGATACAAGCGCTGCCCGATCGTGAGGCTCGCTCGGATGCCATTCGGGATAACTTAGAGCGCCACTTGGGCGTGGAGGCAAAGCTATCCAGGAAATGGGCTCGGGAAATCGCTGACTTGGAGCAGCTGCTATCCAGGGGCATGCTGGAACGTCGCGTCGGCATCCTGTCCCAGCTGAGCAGCGTCGAGGAGTTGGATGCTCCGAACTCTGAGGCCTTCAACCTCACGCAGTATGTGGAAGTCGTGCTCGACCGCGAGTTGGATCCCAATGAGACGCTTTACGAGCACGTGCCCAGTTACCTCACCCATCTGGCCAATGTCGTGACGGATACATCGCCCCAGGTGCTGGGCAGGTACATCTTCCACGAGCTGCTGCAGCACTTCTTCTACGAGCGAACGGGATCCGTTGTGGATCAGTGTGTGAGCCGGGCCAGGGAGCTGTTCTCGGAGCTCCTGGACAACATGGTCTTCCAGCAGTATGGAGATGCGGCGACCCTCAGCGACATCGAGGCGGTTTGGCAGCAGATCCGGCACAGTTTTCGAGGGGTTCTGGAGAACTCTTCCGCCGACTGGCTGGTCCTGGAGACTCGGGAGCGACTGTTGGAGCAGCTGAATGCCACTAGCTTAGAGGTCAATGGACACACCGAGGTGAACTTCACCCTGAAATATGAAAAGCTGCAGCTGAAGGATCGAGAATACCTCCAGAACCTCAAGGCCGTCTTCAGCCACGAAACTCTCACTGCCAAAACGATCTCCAGCACCTCGCTCGCCTTCGATCCCTTGGAGAACAGAGTCCTGCTGCCGGTGGCCCTGCTCCAGCCCAACATCCTGTGGTCCCGCTTCTACCCGCGAGCCCTGCGCTTCGGCAGCCTGGGCACTCTGCTCGCCCACGAGCTGGCCCACAGCCTGGAAGACGCCTCCAAGTGGGATGCCAAGTCCTTTGCGGAGTACGCCAAGCGGAAGGCGTGCTTCCGGGAGCAATACGGACGCCTGCGTCTCAACGGACGCTACTTGCCGGAGAGCAGCCTGCAGGCGGAGAACATAGCCGACAACCTGGCCATCCAGGTGGCATACCACGCCTACCGGAGGTACTTGTCGGAGCTGGCCACCTCTGCTTTGGGCACGGAGTCGCTGCCCCTGCTCAAGCTGAGTCCGCGCCAGCTGTTCTTCCTCAGCTACGCCCAGCTGTGGTGCAACGATGCCAACGAGGAGTTCCGGGACAAGCAGTCCCTGCTGAAGATCCGCACACCCAATGCCCTGCGGGTGCTCGGGGCACTCTCCAACTTTGGGGCCTTTGGACGCGACTTTGCCTGCAGCAGTGGGAGCCAGATGACCACGCCGGAGAAGTGTCAGCTCTTTGCCGCTAGCTTGGATTAGTTAGGAGCTAAGACTTTAAAGGAAATGTAATAAAAGCAGCCTCCGGTTGCTGAGAATTAGAATTACTTTATTTGCTTTCTAAACAAGTTCTGATCCTTTAATTATTAAAACTCTACCAAAAATCAAGGACTCAGTAGATGGCACACTTGTACTCTGGATCCATGGGCGCCGTCTGCGAGCAGTTGAAGACCCAGGAGAACTCCTGGAAGTTAGACAGCGATCCAATCACCCGAAACATGCTCGGCGCATGATTGTCGGAGTGAGCCATCGAGAACTTGAACAGGGACTGAACGTCGTCGCACCACAACTGGGCAAAGCCGACAAAGAAAAGCTGGGCACCGTTGAACGGAAGTCCCTCCAGGGTCTCACGCTGATGCACCTCCTCCGTCTGATTGGCCAGCCAGCGTTGGTAGGCCTTGTAGGCCAGCTTGACGCCACCATTGTCGGCAATGTTCTCCGCCTGCTCCGTGCTGTCGGGCAGCTTGGAGCCGGCGTACTTGTACGCATGGTACTGGGCCTGGAAGCACTTGCGCCGCTCCTCGAACTCGTAGCTCGACTTGATGTCCCACCAGGGAGCCAGGTTGCCAAAGGCATCGTACTTCCGCCCGTCGTCGTCGAAGCCATGCAGCATTTCGTGGGCCAGAAGGTAGCCCAGGGTGGCGTACTTCAACGCCTCCGGATACTGGTCGCCCCAGAAATAACGCGGCTGCAGCAGCGCCACCGGAATCGTGATGTTGTTCTCCTGGATATTGTAGGCCGGCGTAAAGCCGAGAATGTCGTGGGCCTCCAGGGCGCGGGCAGGCTGATCTAATCTCTTTACGTCCCGCCTGCCCTTGGCCATCATCACCTGCTGGAGATTCGTCACATAGTTGAGGCCATCGATGGCCAGGTCGCCGTACAGCTCTTCGAAGTTCTCGTTGTCGTAGGAGTTGATGTTCAGCTGCATGCGGCTCAGCTTCTCGATGGCCAGCTGCCGGGTGGCGGTCGTTATCCAGTCCAGCTTGTCGCCCCTCAGCTGCTCCATGAAGATGCCCCGCACCTCGTTCCAGATGCGGTTGATCTCCGCCTCGGAGTCCGCGCTCCGATAGCGCTCGTACACCATGTGCTCGCTCAGCGGACCAAAGTACTTCTTGGTCTGCTCCGTGCACCACTTGGGCAAGCCCTTGGGCTGCGATTCCTCCAGGTAGTCCTCCAGCAGATGCCACAGCACAAAGTTGGCCTGGGTGGCCAGTGGAGTGCTCCGCATGGTGAGGAGCGCGTTGTCCAGGAACTGCTCATCAACGACGTAGAGCTTGTCTGGGACATGCTCCTCGCCGAGCACCAGGCCAAAGAACTCGGTGAAGTTCAAGTGGTCGCCGTATCTCTCCTGCAGCTCGGCCAACGTGTAGAGGGAAAGCACATCGGCGAGAGAGGAAGCCTTCGAGGCAACGGATGTCAGGCTGTGCTCGAGGTCTTGCAGCTGCTCGGCTGTGTGCTTCGCCACGGCGCCACTCACACCCAAGTGATCCTGGAGATTCTTGGCGACGCTGCTCCGCTCCAGAACATTGAGTAACCGGCTGCGAGCCTCCCCCGCTTCCGCAGGTCCGAGGTACACCCGATTCTGCGATGTGTTATGGATATCGGGCATTACATCCACGGCCAGGATGATCTGCTTGCCGTACTTGTGCTGGATCCGGGCCACCGTTCGCCACCAGCTGAAGTCGGAGGCGTTCCATTCCGCGCCGGCCAGAGCCGGGAAGTCCCCGTACTCCCTGTACACATTCTCCAGAGCCAGCTTGTAGCTGACATCGTCGCGATTCAGGGCGCTGCAGGCCAGATAAAAGCGCTGCATCTTCCGCTCCAGCTCCGACTTCAGCTCGGTGGATAGCAGCAGGCGCTGAAGACGGCGGTCGAATCCCCTGGCCAGCAGCTGGAACGTATCGGTCACGAGGTTGTTCAGCAGCTGAGCTGGATTGTGGCGGTGCCAGTTGCCGCAGGCATAGTTGTAGAAGTCATCGCACGGCGCCACCTCTGGCCTCATCATGTTCTTGATGTCGGCCACCTTGGCCTGGCGGATGATTTGCTTCGCGTACTCCGAGTCCAGGTCATCCACGCCTGTTGTTGGCTGGCCCAGAGCCGGAGCCAGAGCCAGAGCCGTTGCCAGCAGAAAACAGAGAGACAGAACCCGACGACTCGTCATGGTCCCGCGTTTCACTCAACTGATCACCGATCGCTGGCGAGGGCCACATAATCAGCGGGATTTGTTTATACAATGTCTGCTGGCTGGGGTAGGTCAACCTGTTATCGCCACTGGCTCTTATACTAGCTACTAGTCTGGGAACAATATAAGAGTAGGAGGTTACACATCTGGCTAGGGGTTAATCAAGCTCATGCGATTGAGTTCGAATAACACGTTTATGGCTCGAAAAATGTAACAAAAGCTCTCGACAATTGGTATTGTTTTGTATTATTTTGTTGAACAAAAGCTTTAATCATTATAAACATTTCATTTAGTTGTAGCTGACAAGCTGATGTCATTCATATCATATCATTCCGCATCATCCAAAGCCTATAATCCATCTCTCCAACTCTGGGTAAGTATCCAAGTTTATTATTTTAATTAAATTTCATTTTAATTCCAAAAACTAAAGATCGGCATATCGAAATCGATTCTTAAACACTCCTAAATCAGAACCCATTAATAGCTCCCCCTTTGCCATTCCAGCCATACCCATCATCTACATACTGGCCATCGTGCCCGGCCTGATGCCCTGGGACAGTGGCTACAAGTTCCTGTCATTCTGCCACGTCTTCGGATCGGTGGCACCCTGGTGCGGCAGCTTCGTCTACCACCTGTTCATGAACATCGAGAAGGGCGAGAACGTCTACTACACGCTCCTCAAGCTGGACATGGTCGGCATCTGGGTGAGCCAGAGCTTCGGTAAGTACGCATGCGATAAGGGTAATCTCCCCCCAATGGAACGCAGGCGCTGCTCGGAAGCGGAACTATTTAATTCAAACTTATCTCTAATGAGACGGGAGGGATGCCTCTCAGTCTCAGTACATGATGCATCTGTGTGGGGGATTCATCTTGGTGTGATTGCCGCACTGGAAGGCCTCGGCGAAGGATCGGCTGTTGGTCATCATGGCGAACACGCGCGACTCGTTGGGCGGATGTACGCTGTCCCGGAGGAAGGCCTGACGCCTCTCGGACAGAATGTCCGAGCACATTGACTGGGCCACGCCGAGGAAGAAGAGCTGCTCCGGCGTCTGCTTCATGTGGGGCAGGATCTCCGAGTCCAGGGTCTTCGACTGATCCAGCCACTTCCGGTAGGCCGCCTGGGCGATGCGGACGCCCACATTGTCGGCGATATTCTCGCCCTGCGATTCCATCTTGGGCAGCCGCATTTGGTTGTAGCGCATCCCGCTGAACTGCTCCACCAGGCAATCCTTTACCGAGTTAAAGCCCACCTTGGCCTGGCTGCTCCACGTGTCCTGCAGGTTCCCCTTGCTGTTGTACAGGCGGTTGAGGTCATCGAAGCCGTGGGCCATCTCGTGGCTCAGGATGAAGCCCAGGGTGCCGTACTTGAGGGCCACCGGGTAGACATCGTCCCAGAAGTAGCGGTGCTGCATGTAGCTGGCCGGCAGCACCACCAGGTTGGGCTCCGTCAGGTAGAAGGGGGACCCGATCACGCCGTCGTAGTAGTACTCGCTCCTGGTGTCCCGCATCAGATCTGCCTGGAGGTTGCTCCCCTGGACGGCCAGCAGGCGTCGCACGTTGCCGTAGTAATCGGCAGAGCTGACCACCAGGGCTCCGTATCTCTCCTCGAAGTCTATCGGCTTTCCGCCGGCTATCTCGAAGGACATGGCCTTCAGTTTCTCGAGTAAATCCCCGCGCGTCTGCTCGTCCAGCCAGTCCAGCTCCTGGGAGCTCAGCATCTCCTCGAAGGAGGACTTCAGCTCTACCCAGAGGAGCTTAAGATCGGTGGGCAGGTAGGGACTCTGCTGCTCCAGCGAATGGTACACCAGGCTATCCACTACATCGGGAAAGAGCGTTGTGATCCGCTCGGCGCAGATCTCCTCCTGCTGCCGCTCGTCCGCCTGTATGTCGAAGTCCCGGAGCAGGCTGGAGAGCATGTAGTTGGCCAGCACCCGGTTGGGCGTGCTCAGGAGGGTCTTCTTCAGCTGGAACAGGTAGCCGGGCACGTTCTCGTAGACGGGAAGGTCGTAGTCGTGGCCCAGCCAGGAGCTCACGAAGCGCGTGAGATTCAGCGTTGGACCGTAGGCCTCGCTCATGTTGGTGAGTAGGGTCAGCCGGTTCCGTAGCCTCGGATCGCGGTTCATGCCGCGATCTGGGACGCTGAGGCTCAGCTCCTCCTCCAGATCAATGCTCTCGATGGCCGTTACTCGGGCCAGGTCCTCCGACAGTCCCAGCTGCTCCTGCAACCGCTTCTTAAGCTCCACCTTCTTGGACAAGCTGGTGGCCAGGTCCCGCTCGGCCAGATCCTCCCTCTGGCCCAGGTACAGGCGGCTTATCTGCGAGTTGGCAAAGTCCGGGGCCACATAGACTCCCAGTAGGGTTACCTTTCCGTAGCGACGTAGGAGCTGGGCCATCGTCTCCAGGGGATCGAACTGGAACTCGTCCCAGGAGCTGCCCTCCACGGCAGGCATGCCGCCGAACTCCCTCAGTACGCTGAGCAGCTGGGAGCGCTGGCTCATCCTCAGGGCGGCGGTGTCCAGGCAGGACTCGTAGAAGTACTTGACGCGCGTCTCCATGGGCCGGTCCGTGCTCATGCGCGGCTGGTTGAGCAGCTGCCTCACGCGACGCAGGTAGCTAGCGAACATGAGCTGCCCGATGTTGGTGTCCTTGTCCGGGGTGGCGGCATTGATGGCCGCATAGTTGCCGCAGGCATAGCCATAAAAATCATCGCAGGGACTCACTCGGGCGTCCAGGAAGGAGCGCATCTCCGCGGATTTGGCCAGACGCATGATCTGGTGACCCAGGGGCGTCGTTAGCTCCTTGAACACACCGCCCTGAACGGCCCCAGTGGTGGTGGTGACAGCTGAACCGAGTGCCAAGGCGACAAAGATTAGGCAAGCGGAAGCTGGCGGGCCCTCCATCGTGTTTGAGTTTCGATTTGCGACTGAGCCCAGCCGGCTTATCAATGGCCAGACTCCAGATTCCAGACGCACCTCTCGCCGACCACTATCACCTCCTGCGCTCTCTCTCTTTTCTTTCAGGTGCCCTGCCCCTGGTCACAGCCACCACACTGTGCTTCCCGCCCGTGCTCAAGTGGCTTATCATCGTCTCCTATTGCCTGCTCTCGCTGTGGGGCCTCTACAAGGTAATATCCATTTCGACGTTTACTGATCACTGATCACTAACCCATTCTTTCCAGGCCCTCACTGCCAGCTCGCCCTGGCAACGCCGCTTGTGCTTCGCTTTGCCCTTCGCCATGCGCTCCATCCTGACCTTCCTTCGCATCCGGGGAATGGTGGGCGGCAGCCACATGGCCCTTTCCCATGTCTATCTGCAGGTGCGTATGTCTGGGCATTCCAATTGACTAACTGCAACTTTCTATATATATAACTAAACGTTTTTGGCTGGCCTCTCTCGGTGCGCATAGGTTGAAGTTGTAAGTCACATTTTCATACATATGTACATTCGAGTAAATGGACAGAGCCGCTACCCGATTGCCCGGCGGACACAGAACACGAAAGACGTTCCCACTTTCCAGATCAAATCTAATCTTGGTGCCTACCCTTTTGGTTACAGGACGGCGTCTCCATACTGGGCGGTGCCATTGGGGCGATGCGGATACCGGAGAAGTGGTTTCCGGGCGTGGTCGACTTCTATCTGAACTCCCACAACATAATGCATGTGCTGGTCGTGGTGGCGGTCTACTCCATGCACAAGGTGGGTATTCCTTGAGAGTGGCTTCCGCATTATAAATCTCTAAGAAAAGTACTTACTCATAGGATATTTATATTGGGTAATCTACCTTTACTTTTTCCCTAGGCCACCATCAAGGACTTCGAGTGGATGTCGACGCAGACCTGCAACACGGTCGCCAATGCCACGGAGGACGCTCTCGGGCATGTGGAGCTATGACCCGCTTACTGGCTGCTGCCGCTGCTGCTGCTGCCCTTGCCTTGGATAATGCTGGCCCGGCGACGCGCCCGGTCTCACATAATTCGCGCCCTGGTGGCGCCCATAGCCTGGCGGAGGCGGAGGCTTGCACCCGTGGTCGGGTGAGAGCACGCTGATCCCAGGATCGATCGCTGAACACTGGACACACTGAGGAGACACTGAAGAAAACGCTATTGAATATACCGTGTATAAAATAGAGCGCCGATGCTGTTGCAGTAACAATATACTTATGTATATCTAGTGTAGGTATAGGCCGTACATACATATAGGAACTGTATGTGTGTATTTACATATAGTACATACTTCGACTGTGGTATTAAGCATTAAGGTTATATAATTACTGAGACGAGACGGACGGACTGGGAGAAGGAGAGGGAGATGGAGGAGGAGCAACTCGGAACCAAGTCTTCGGATTTTCACGCTAAAACTCTGGCAACATGGAGGCAAGGATTGAAGGAATAAATAAGGAATGGGAGTGGATAATGAGTGGTAATGATTTGAATGATGTTGATACACATGTACCTCATTGTGCTTACGACAACACATCTAATTTTCAAAATACTCGTACGTATAACTTTGTACCTCGTCGAAAATTCTAACAATAAGAACACACACACACCTATAAGCTAATCTAATACTCTTCCTAGTTGACTTTTTAGATATGCAAATTGTTATTTTTCGGCCAGCTAGTGGTAGTGTTAGCCTAGTCAATGCTCCAATCTGTGCATAGTTGTGAACGAAACTCAACCACTCAGCCGTGGCCGGGCTGTGCTGTGCTGTGCTGTGCTGTGCTGTCAGTCAGTCAGTATGTAGTTAGAAGCCCGTATTCAAGTTGGACAAGTGTGAAACCGAAACGGAAACGGAAACAGAAACCGAAACCGAACAGAAACAATCTTCTGGCAAAACGCTGCTGCTGCAACGAATCACGTACATACATACGTAGTGATCGCTAGGTATATATAGTTCGATACGAATTGGGTTTATATCATTTATGTCAATTGATTGCGCAATATTAACCTCAAGTATTTATATATTGAGCTCCCCGAGTATTGAATATTATTATTACATAGAAACCGCAATATATATTTATTACGAGTACCCCTAGGAGTTAAGCATACAACCAACCAAAACTTAACTATACGATAGCAACCATTCGAACGTCGGTCTATTTTAATCCAAGCAATGCGAACAACTATGAGTAAAATACGTTTTAGTAGTGTCAATAATTTACACCACCCTCGATCGTGAGAGAGATAGAAGAAGGGAGCAGCTCTAACAATTGGAACGTAAGCTAACAAACTAATTCAACAAAGCAATAATTAATAGGCAGACTCAATGCTTTAACTTTAACTTTAAAGTTGCTGCTAGTCGTAAGTAACAATTATACGAATAATGTAATGATTTTCTGAGAAGGTTAATAAAAGCATTAAAAGTGTACTTGATGAGCAAACGATATACTTTTAACCACGTCTCTTTTCATTAACTGGGTTATACATATTGGGTTTTGGGTTTTGGTTATTGGGTTTTCGCGGAAGAGTCGCGGAAGAATCGCCAGCGAGTCGCGGAAGAGTCGCCGGAAAATCGGAAGAGTCGCCGGCGAATCGCGGAAGAGTCGCCGGCGAATCGCGGAAGAGTCGCCGGCGAATCGCGGAAGAGTCGCGGAAGAGTCGCCGGCGAATCGCGGGAGAGTCGCCGCCGATTCGCGGGAGAGTCGCCGGCGATTCGCGGGAGAGTCGCCGGCGAATCGCGGAAGAGTCGCCGGAAAATCGCGGAAGAATCACCGGCGAATCGCGGAAGAATCACCTATATATTGTTAAATATGTAAGAAATTATTTAAAAAAAACATTTTGATCCTAATTGTAGACTAAATACCTAAAACCTTGTACATAAACACCGGTGTACTTATTATTTTGGCCAGGCCAAAAATGTCCATTCAACACATATTTAAGCATAGCAATAAAAAAATGTGGTAAACCCGTCTAATTTTTTATTTAAATGAATCGTATAACTGTATCTTTTCACTGTATAAACAATTGGCAGGCATACATTCAAAAATAATCGAGCAATAACTAAACAAAGTGGCACGATGCCTATGTACTTATTATTTTGGCCAGTAGTGTATTTCAAACATCTGGCAACGCTGGTGAAGTACACATTCCGACAGGTGGCGTATATTTTTGTTATCGATTACTTTACACGTGTAACTTACGTAAAGCCTATTTTAATGTCATGAAAAAGGGTTTTTTTGGTTTCTTAAAATTGTTTTCTTACTAAAAAAAGGGGGAATAATCCACAATTAAGTGGGAGTCCTTAAATTTGGCTTTTAAAATGAAACCTAAACAAGTTTTCGATATCGACTTTAAATCAATTAGCATTGCTCTCTTTTTTTAGATTTAAAGAAGCAAACTCCCAGGTAAATTTATATCCCAAATACTCAACATATTTAAAAATGTAGATCAAATTAGAACTTTAATTGTTTATACTTTATTAAATTCTTTAGTAAATTCTTATACTTGCGCCATGCATTTATAGACAATATGTATTAAACTTTCATTCCATAATAATCAATGTATATTCGAGTTGTTGACTAGTTGTAGTTTATGATTAGTTGTTTTGTTCCTTCTTTAAATACGAGTTGAACGCTTTTGATTGATTCGCGTTTTAAAATATATATATGCAGGATACATATATGAAGACTCTATATATAAATAAGTTGATTTAAAAAATTTACAAAAATGGAAAACTTATCTGATTCGTTATGAAGCTAGTAGCACTTTAAAATTCCTAATTGCTTTTCGCACATATATATATGTACATATATATATTATGATATTTATCGTGTGTATATGTCTGTATATTTCTGTGTAAATATTTTCGTTAAAGTAAAAACTGCATTGCACATTTTGTTGTCGGTGTCTTTGCTTTGTTTTCAGTGTCTTATATATTTCTTGCGTTGTTTACCTTTTGATTAGAGTTCTGTATTTTGGTTTTAGTGTTTGATTTACTTATTCCTTTTGTTATTATAAAACTTTGTTCATCTTTATTCTCTTAGCTTAGTTTCTCTTAGTAACTTCATCGACAATTCCCGTAAAAGTAATTGTAAAAGTATATAAAAGCATTAATAAAATATTTTAAGCAACCTATGTGATTACAACATTTGTTTCTATATATTGCGCTTTGGACTTGCAGCAAAAATTTGGCACCAAAAATGATTAGAGATTAGAAGGGTTTCGATTCTATGGAGACTAAAAAAACAGGTAAAAAATAAACGTAAAAACTAAGCGAAATTCAATCTCACTCTCTGTGGGTAGAGAAGACTTCCCCTCTTAGACTGGCTTAGCGCTGCGCGTAGGAAAAGTCCGTCTGGGCATGTGCATCCTGACATCCCGACTGCTGATGCTGCTGCTGCTGATGGTGATGGTGATGCTGGCAGCCGGACACCTGCTCCACCTGATAGCCGCAAGACTGCCGCTCCAGCGTGGAGAACCGCGAGGACATCAGACTCGGCCCCAACTGTCCCTGGTGACCCTGCACCACGGAGAAGCTCAGGCCGCAGGAACAGTGTTCGATGTGGGGCTGTGGCGTGGTCAGTCCCGGCATGGCATGCACCTGTGCCTGCTCAGTGATAATGGTGGGTGGCGGCGAGGGCGACGACAGGCAATCCTGGCAGTAGTGAGGCGCCACCTGATGCTGATGATGCAACTGGCTGAACGAGGAAGGCGGCGGCGGCGGAGGTGGCGGCGGCGTCATCGAGTGCGTGGAGGAACTGGAGTCCGTGGACTCGGTGGCCGTGTCTGTGGCCGTGCTGGCCGAGGTCGATGTGGATGAGTTGGGCTTGTGTGGCTGGTGTGGCTGATCGGGTGGATGATGGCAGCGACATATTGTAACTCAAAAAGTGCCGCCATCGTGTGGATGACTAGATGAGGATGCGATGGCAGGTGGCGGGACCTCAACAGGAGCAGGAGGCGGTCCATTGGCCTGGTGCTGCAGCATGGTGTAGCCATCGCTGTCGCCATTCTGCTGCAGTTGCTGCTGTCCCAGATGAAGATGACTGTTTGTGGAATGATTCTGATTCTGAATGTGATTGAGTTGTGTGCTTGTGTTGGGTGAGTGTGCCACCTCATCCCCGCCTCCTATCCCAACCCCGTTGCTCGACACGGCCAGGGACTTGGGTGGTATGGGCGGCGGTGGCACTGGCAGATCCTCCACATCGAACGAACTCGTCGAGCTCTCGCGCTGCGTGATGTTCATCGAGGCTGAGGCGGCATGGATGTCCAAACTCCCATTGCTGCTGATGCGACAGTGCTCTCGGTGATGCACCGTGCTGGCCGATATGGAGGACGAGTCCTCGCTCAGGTTGTTGAGATTCATGTGGTTGAGTTCCCTCGAGCTGGTCGTGGAGATGCCCGAGTCCCGAAAGTCATTGGGGGCGAAGCACACGCTCAGGTGTCCACCGCTTCCGTCCTGGAAGTTCGGGGGCAGCGAGTGCGGCTGCTGGTCGGCCTCGGGATCGTCGTAGCTAATGTCCACCACGGAGTACTTCTGGCCATGCTGCTGCTGCTGCGACGAGTGGCGGCGACCCACGGCATCGGAGTTGCCAAAGTCGTTGAAGATCAATGGATTCGAGGCCCTCTTGTCCGGCGTTATACCTCGGGGAGGCAGCGGTGGCGCCCCGGGGGAATTCCCGGCTGGCTGCCGCTTGGGGGGCACCTCTGGGCTATCCATGGCTCCTCCGTTGGCGATAAAGTTCTGGGAGCGCGGACGGTTGGGCACCGGGGGAGCTGTGCCATCCTCCAGGGGAATGCTGAGGCTCTCCTTGCTCAGCGTTTGATACGAGCTCAGGGGGTCCACGGGCCGTAAAGTGTCCCCCGGTCTCGTGTAGATCTCATCCAGATCGTACACATAGTTGGCGTGGGAATTGGCAGAAGCGGAAGCGGAAGCCGTAGCCTGCGCCACTCGCTGCTCCGTGGGCAGTGGCGGCAGCGGTGTGTTTACAATGCTCTCCGAGTGCTGCCGCTTCAGCCTGCCCATCCCGGACAGACTCTGCTTCAGCTGCGAGAAGCGTTCCAAGAGGCGATTGTGCAGCGGTTGGACCCCACTCGGAGCCAGCTGACCGTGCAGCTCCAGGGCCTGCTCCAAAATCTGAATCTGCTCGAGAATCAGAGCCTTCAGGCGCTGGACATTCGCCTGTTGGCCGGCACCCTGCGGCGACTTGAGGAACTGCTCCGAAAAGAAGGCCTCCTGGTACTTGCTGATGCCGCCCATCACGTTGGCATCGATGGTGCCCTGCAGGCGCATGGAGAAGGGATTAATGTTGCGCTTGGGATCGCGCTTATACTGCACAATCAGCTCGGACAGCTCCTTGCCAGCATTGCTGATGATCTCGCAGGCGTACTCCACTGGGGTCAGCTCCTGCATTGACTTTTGCTTTACCTCGAACCAGCGCAGGATGCCGGGCAGGGGACTGGATATCTCCAGAATGGTTCGCTCTATCCACAGCGACTTGAACTCGTTGTCCTTGTCCACCGGGCCCTTGTACATGGGCCGGTCGTAGATGAACCGCGTCACATCGTTGACCTCGTAGAAGCGGGCTATCTTCTCCGGCACTGGCACCATGGCCGTTTTTAGGGACTGGGCATCGCCCACGGGCCGAACATTACTGATCTGTATGTACTGCTCTGGAGCATTGAGAATGGCGCTGTCCGGCGGACTGTTGTTGCCCAGAATCTGGGCACTGGGAAACTCCGTTTGCAGACGCTGGGTGAAGGCGCCAATGCGCTCGTACTCCAGTCCGCGATACACAAATTGCTTGTTCTAAGGGAAGGGGTTCTAATCTTATATTTCTCAAGAGAAGAGTCCAGGACTTACCCTCACAAAAAGTGGCAAACCCATGCCGTAGAATCCCACTCGGAAGTATTCCGGCTCCGGTCTTAGCTGGGTCAGGATGTTCTGGAAGAACTTGGCCTCTTGGATGAGTATGTCGCTTAGCTTGTTGTAATCAAAGCGTCGCGTTTCGTAGAGTTGGGCCAGCTCCTTGCAGAGAGGAATGCCCTTCTCCCAGCACTTGCCCTTGTCGAAGTATTTCAGGATCTTTAAGCGATGAATCAATTAAGTTTAAGTTATTTCTTAGATGAAGGAGAAATGTATGACAAACCTCATGGTAAAGTCGCTCCTTTCGCTGCCATTCCGGCTGCCCGCTGTTGTCAAAGGGGGCAAAGCTCTGCGTCTCCCGATCCCAGCTCAGCATGGAGGCATAGAGTTTTAGGGTAAAGCCCGCCTCCGTGTAGTTCTCCGCCTGCAAATGCAGGTTGTGCAGCTTGTAGATGTATCTGAAGAAAGGCAAGATAATTAGCCAACAGAATATATATTTAAATCCCTGATAGACCCACCTCAGATACATCTCCTTGCGGTTGATTTCGTTCTTGTAAAAGTTCAGCAGGTTCACCGTGCAGGTCATTCGCTTGTCCCGATTCTCCTCGCCCTGCATGACGCTGCGATAGTCCAGCAGCCGCTCTAGAAGTCGGGTAACAGAGCCTATGAAAGCAATGCCCGCATCTTTCCAGTTGGGATTCTCCACCTGGACTTTCTCCAGCAAGCTGATACAGAGAAAAATACAATTACTTGAGGCCAGGGATCGTGGGTGTTGTAAGGAGGAGAATAAACCAAAACAGAGGACTAATAGAGGCTATAGAGGCTAGACAGACAAACTACTCTGCAGTTCCAGTTGTCATCAATAGGCCGTTGTCATCAACGTTTCATCAACATTTCATCAATGTGCCGACTTCGACTTCGGCCGAGCCGACGCTCTCATTCGACAATCAAAACCGACTCTCTCGCTCTCTCTCGATTTCTCTCTTCAAAAATTATGTTGATGACAGTTCGATGAAATGTTGATCGATGAAAAGTTGATAAATAATCGATAAAAAGTTAATAAGCTGATGAATAATCAATGAAAAGTTGATGAACCATTGATGAAATTGTGGATGAATCATCGATAAAATGTTACATTTTTGTCCTAAACTGTTGATGAAAAAAAAACTGTTTTGTTTTCGATAGAAAGTTTATGAATCATCGATGAATTTGTCACTGATGGCGGCCTGGACATGACAATGTTATTTTCATCAGTAATTTGTATAAAGTTTGATCGATGATTCATCAACAGCACCAAAGTTTTTGTGATGACTTTTTGATGACTTGTTGATAAATAGCACTGCAGGGTATCTACACGAAAGGCGAGGGAAAAATTGCACTGAACTAGAGTTAGACTTACACCAAGCTGAGATGTTCCCTTTTTATGGATGGCGATTGCAATGAGTGTGAAGTGAGACATATATATGTATATATTTATATATTTACAGACATTTACAAACATTTATGTACAAGTTTGCAGCGGGCCAGGTCGGCTTTCTAACTTACATGGTGCTGAAGAGCTCCCTGTACTCGTCGTCGCCCTTGTTCTCGCTGATGAGCAGGTCCAGCTTGTCAATCAGCTCGCTCTCCACCAAGCGGAACGATCCGCGGGCAGCCTGCACACAGGCACATTTGCATCAATTAGCAGGTAAGACAATACCCCTGCCCAGTCAACGACTCACCTGCTCGCACTGCATCATGTCGTAGAAAACAGATAGCGTCGCCTTCCGCAGCGCCGGCTCTGGGACCAGGGTGACCTCCAGGAAGGGGCCCACCATCGAGGGAATAAAGTGCAGCTTCTGCTCGCCCAGCTGCGACCACATGCTGAGTATCTGAAAGCCCATGAGCACCCGCATATCCCCATGGGAATGCAGAATCTTCAGCCGCTTGGGCTCCCGGTACTGCTCCAGCTGCAGCGAGGGCTGGGTCAGGAAGGAGACGGCCAGGCTGAAGTAGCTCCACCACAGCTGCGAGTCGAAGCAGCCGTGGGGACCGAGGAAGCGGTAGACCAACGGCTTGGCGAACTCCTCCAGGGACATGCGCAGCACATCGTTGGCGGCCAGCTTCATCACCAGCCAGTCGTTGGGGAACACGTGCCAGTCCTGGGTCAGCAGCTCCTCGTAGACCAGCAGGGACTTGCTGAGGAACTCCTTCAGATCGCGCGGATCCTTGTTCGGACTGAGCTCGTCCCAGTACCGCTTGTACTGCGTCTCGTCGAGCAGCTGCAGCAGCCCGAGCAGGCAGGACACCAGCTGTGGCAGCACAGCATTCGAGCCCTCCATGATGATGCTGATGGTGCGGATCAGGATGCCCAGGATGTTCTTGCACAGCGAGTCCAGGTCGTGCTGCAAAGTGTTGGTCACCTTGTCGCGCTGCTCCTTCTGCAGGTCGTAAAGCTGGCTGAGAATCTCCGAGAGGATTTCGGCGCACAGGCGCAGCTCATCCCGACGACTGAGGTGCATGCGCAGGTGCTTGCAGGCCACCGACAGGACCACAGTGCGGGAGTCATCCTCGTGGAACAACTCGCCCGAGACCAGATCCTTGACCGCATGCAGCTTGGCCTGTATGAGACGGATGGGCGCCCCTCGGGGTATGGCGTCCAGCATGTTCCGCGCCAGCATTCCTAGCTCCGGGGCTGGCAGCGTGTCCTTCAGCTGCTCCAGCACCACGCCCGTCGAGTTGAGCAGCGCCTCCTGGGTGGGTATGATAACGTCGTACGAGGGCACGGCCAGCATCCCATTGAGGGCCGTGAACAGCGAGTGCAGATCGCGGCGGAAGGAGTCCTCGTACTGGCCACCGGTGGCCCTCGCAAAGAGACGCCTCGACTGGATGAGCAGCTTGAATATGTACTCCAGCGAACCGAAGCACTTCTGGAAGGGATCCGGATGCTCCGCCTTGGTCATGAACACGGCCATGTGCTCCACGGAGGTGATGAGACCCTTGTAGACCAAGGCGGCCGCAAAGTGGTTCTCGATATACTCGTTCATCACCGGCCGGAAGTGCTGGAACTTGTTGCTCTGCAGCAGGCTGAAGATGCTCACCAGCACGTGGAAGACCAGCCCGGAGTGCTGGGTGCTGTTGCCCTCCTCGTTTGAGAACATGGCAAACAGGGCGTCGAGCACGTCCTGCAGGAACTTGACCAGCTCCTCATCGTTCAGCCGCAGCACGCCCGTCAGCGAGTCCTGAATGCTCTCCGGATTCGTGCGCCACTGCAGCAGCGAGAGTAGATCCGCGTTCTGGGTCAGCTTCGTGGAGCAGAGGAGGGAGCGTAGGTAGAAGGTCTCCCGGGAGTGGCGACTGAAGCAGCCGCCGCAGTCCATCTTGGCCTGGGGATCCCCCTGCCGGCACTGCAAGCGCAGGTAGTTGGACGGCTGCAGCTTACCCGGATCCTCGCACTTGTACACGTACAGATCGTGCTGACCGTCGCCCAGCGTGGCTCCACCCGTGTCCATCAGCCGGGCGAAGCTGAAGGCGAACAGCTTCGGCTCCGTCTTCTCCCGCGTCGAGCAGTGCCGGAACTCGAAGCGCACATGGGCCGTGGCAAACCTGTCGATGGGCACACTCAGGCGCAGCATCTCGTTCCAGTTGGGCGTATTCTGGTGGTACAGGATCATGGAGCGGTATTGGGCCTGCGAGTCCATGCCGGAGGCACCCCACAGGCAGTCGCCGAGGATAGTGCCCGTCTCATCCAGCACCACAACCGTAACGAGGATGTTCTTCCCCGTGTTCTTTCCACCGCGCTCAAACTCCCCCCGCTCCAGGGTGAGAAAGAGATCGTTTCGGACATCGCCCGGCATGATGACATCGGGGAAGCCCATCTTCCTAGTGATCGTGGTGCCCTGGAAGAGCAGCGGCTGCTCCTGCCGAGCCTGACCCAGTCCCCCGTGCAGCAGTTTCAGCGACACATCGATGCCCTGGGTGCCCTGACTGGGCTGGATGGGCGAATACTTGCCGCTGGACTTCTTGATGATCAGCTCGGGCAGCAGGTGGAAATCCTTCTCTTCGCTCTGGAACAGCTTAAAGTTGTACTCCCGCTCGTCGGAGGACTGCTCCAGGCTGCTGTCGAAGTGGGCAATGTCGCTAAGCGAGAGAATGCCCACGCCAAAGGGACGTCGGAAGGTGGGACCATGGCCATAGGCGCCGCTCTTCTCGATCTTCTTGATGGAGTCCGACTGAATGATCTTGCCCACGCGCATGACCACGGCCACCAGATGCAGGTCCTCGTTGAGATCAGCGGCGCCTAAAGGTTAAGAGGATTAGCCTTAAAAAACTGGAGTTCAAAGTATTCCCTACCCAGATCCGTGAACACTGTGCAGTTGCTGTGCAACTTTTCGGTGTAATTGGTGAAACCGTCTTTGGAGATCTTGAACAGAAACCGCTCGGACAGCGGACGCATGTGGGTGCCATCGTAGAGGAAGAAGTACACCTCCGCATCATCGCCGCCAATGCGGTAGCCAAAGCCCCGCATGCAGAAGTACAGATGGTGGGTGAGGATCTTGCGCTGCGTCTTCCTTCTTAAAGTGCCACGACTCTATCGATTATAACCAGATAAACCAAGTTATTATAATCAATATTAAATCATTTCATATTCCAATCCTTACCGATGAAGCCTTGGCATTATCGGCACTGCTCACGTGCACATTGTACAGCTTGACGATGCCAATGCTGTGCGGATCCACCGCCAAGGGTCCCTCTCTTGGCACCAAATCCAGACCAAGCTTGCTGCAAAGATCGAAAAGCATCCGTTGGTTGAGTTATGGCGATAATAGGAAACGTGGGGACACACACAGCTAAAACAACTTTAACAGTTTGTCACGTTTCGATATGAGAAAAAGCATTAAAATTAATGGAACGTGGGATCGGGAACCTAAGGGGAGCCCTGCGATTGCAGTCCAGTTGCTCTGGCAAACCATTCGAAGCTTTAATGAAATTGACGCATTCGTAATTAATTGTCGCTTGACGGAGTCGTGCGGAGCGCCAAGAATTAAATACAAATTTGGTCAGTCATCATCCATGGGTGATCATCATTAATCACCGAGAGAGCACATAAATAGAACAGACCGTGAAGGGAATGGGGAGTTATTTCTGGGCGATTTCAAGAGGGCCAAAAAGGAAGTTTAGCTGATAAAGAAACTCTTCTTTGAGAGAAGGTGTCGGGAATAGATGGTTAAATAATATTATATGAAGCCTTGTCAGGAATATATCGTTAAATAATATTATATAAAGCCTGAAGTATAAGGATTGTGGTATTTGGAAATATAATAGCTTGATAAATAACATAGGAACGCCTTAAAGATCCAGTTAACTTAATCAGATAATTATGAGATCTTTAAAATAAGTTTTCTTAGTAACTTATACCTCTGTAAGCTTCTTCAAGTAAAGAAGTAAATAAACTCGCATTCCTATGGTCGGGGCACACGAGCAGAACCTTGTATAGACTTCAGGTTGCAAACCTGTGCTATCAGCATTTCACCTTTAGCTCTGCTTTAGAAAGTGCTCCCAATATAGGAGTTTTGTTTGCCATAAAGAACCCCAAACTATCAGGTTCCCTTCGATATACTGACTAATCCGCACCACTCATGCAAATATTGCCCTCGAATGAATCAGAGTCAAGGCACCCAGACCAGACAACCTGTCACGAACACGATCGACATTCGAATCGAGAACCTATACCAGATCTATCGTCAAAGATTCGTATCTAAATGGATTGGGCCTATCATTATTTCACACTATCTATGGGCCAGTACGTGCCCTCCGTCGTCCGTGTGTCCAGTGGCTACCGCATGGAATTTACATGATGATGATGATGGCCCGAACCGAGCCGTGGTGGACTCGCATCGCATGGCCCGCATGACGCATAAATTTCGGCTCCAGCGAGGTACACAGAGCCGAAACACGGCTAATGGGTTCACGGCATTCCGGTGGCGCATGCGAGAAGAGGCAACGAGGCGGCGGAGAAGGGGATACAGAGCTGACCAGAGTTGAGGCCAGGTTCACAGCGACGTCGTCGTCGTTGACGATGCTGCTACCTCGGCTACGCTGGGGCTTCTACCTGGCTTACGCAGAGAGAGGGAGAGACAGAGCAGAGCGAGCGGGAGAGCATCTTTTACAAGCCTCCAGAACAAGCCGAAGAAGCCGTTTGGCTGTTAACGAGGCCTAAACGGCTTGCCTCTATCTCAGGTGAAATGCTGAGAGAGAGCGAGATCCGAAGAGATCTCTCTATATATGCTGGAACCGGAACCAGTTGGGAGAGAGGCCCGTCATTCGATCTCTGGGGAATTTTCAGCTCTCTGTGTGTGTGTTTGTGTGTGTTTGAGCCACCTCTGTTACGCCTGGAGTTCTGGCTCTGGCTGTGGACCTGGCACTGGCTCTGGCTCTGAGTTGACGTGACCAAATGAAGCACGGCGACTCGAAAATGTATTTTGTGGATACGAATATGAAAGGAGCGCGTGCGCGATACGGTAGCCACGCTGGTAATGAACACTTTAAGTCGCTTTTAATTAAGTGTCTCACCTGTGTACCCCAAAAACTATAGAGAGCGGCTTCTCAGATTATCTGGGCTGAGGGATTCCAAACAAATTCCTTTTTAATTAAGCCAAAGTGTTGGAAATCTATCGGAGATATGACACAACAGAAACGAACGAAGCACCTCGGTTGAAAGGGCTCGAAGAGGCAACAAGATGGAGAACCCAGACGATACAGAAAAAAATTTAATTATTTACACTCCGATAAGCAGAGCTGTCAACCACAAACAAAAGCAATAACAGCAACACGTTCGATGGCATTGTATCTAGGGGTCTTCTCGCCTCGACTGAGGCCCAGATACAGCGCGTATCACAATCACACATGCCATATATTTCGTATTTAATGTCTTTATAAAAGGTGTAGCTCGCAGATACATTTCTGGCGAGAGGCCACAGGCATCAGGCATCAGGCCAGAGGCAACCGGCATCGGCTTTGAATCGGGCATCGGGGCATCGTTCCCCGACAATAAACAAACACTGCATCGCAGGGGAGGCACAAGGTGGAGCAGAGAGGTTCAGGACATGGAAACAGCAGCAGCATCTGAACCACCGGCAGCAGCAGTCGCACCACCAACAAACGGCAGCAGCAGCCATTTCGAAATGCCATTTCATTATGGCCAAGACGGCGAAGAACAAGTCGGCAGGGCCAAAGCCACCGAGCTGAGTCACTCCACCAGCCCAGGAGTCGGAGAGGGGCCCGACCTGGGGACCCAGAGGAGGAGGAAGGCCTGGCAACTAGTTTGGCGTTGCTTGTCTAGCTCTCAGCATGCAAATGGATCTTCATTTCGAACCCAATGCCAGCTATGTGAGTGTGTACAGCGGCAGAGCGGCGCAGATCAGCGACATATTTAACCCTGGAAATCCGAAGATGTAGGACTCTTCAGAGCGGCGGCTGCACAGGATTCCTTGGGATGCTTGGAAGCAACAATAAACTAAATGGACAGCCCAGCTTAGGTTCTGCGGAATTAATGGGAAGCTGTTTCTATAATGAGTCGCAAAGGGGCTGTGTTTTAGCACTTCAGGTCTATTGAATTAATTTCATTTACTTAAGATGGGATTGGAGAAAATATAAAGTTGTGTGCTTAGGAATATAGTATGTAGAATAAATTGATTTTTTAAATCTTAAATTATATAGTAATTAATTGAAAGTTATATTCCAGATAGAGCCAAGAACGTAAAAGAATTTTGAGGCAAGTCTTAAGAGGAGAGAAGAGAAATTGGGGTATAATTTCTATCTATATTAAAGGCATTCATTTATAGATTAATAAGTGGAAACAGATATTCAGTTTATTCACTTAAAAATGTCTTAAAACTTTGAGAAGAGGTTTTTAATTCGAAATGTATCAGGATTAGGGTTTGTCCTTAAGTTTTTAGACTATTAATGCTCATTATAGCGTCAAAGAATATTCTCTGTAACATTTAGAGATCATATAACAGTTACTCCTTATACTCCTCATAGAACTATACATATTTTCCCCATGCCTTGTTCTCTATTTAAATAAATCATTCACTTCTAAAGTACTTTATTGAACGTTCTTCCAGATCTTAATTCAAAATCTTCGTTTAGCCGGCCTAAATACTCAGTCTGACTCCGACTCCCACAGCCTAATCTCTAATCCCCGATCTGGATGATAGAGTTGTAGGGAGAGGGCCATAAAAGCCAGAATAGCTAAACTAATCAATGGATTTACAGATTTCCAATCCAGATGTTTCAAACTCGAGATAGAGGGAAATTCGGAGTGAGCTACCTAAGCGGCCGCACGGTTTTTACCTGGCTGCCTCTCCCTCTCTCTCAGGTAAGGCAAATGCAAATGCAGCTTGAGCGTAATTTCGAACCAGTTGGGATCGCGCTGGTTCCACCAAAGCCAGAGAGAGAGCACCAAAGAGAGAGAGAGCGGTCTCGGCTTGTGGCTGGGCTGGCTCTGGCTCGGGCTGGGGATAGTCAGTAGGTTTCCGAACGCCGCTGAGAGCAGCTGCACACTTTCGAGAATACGGATACGGGTATGGCCACTCAATGGAACTACACAGCTCCGACTCCGAACTACTGATACTGATCAAAATCACAGCTCAGCAGCAGCGGCGCACGCACACCACTGCAGTGGCTGCAGTTTCGAATGCACTGCCAGCTGAGAGACTGTCTGCGAGTGTGTGTGCGAGTGTTTGTACTTGTGTATAATAGAAATCTTGAATCTGCAACAAAGTGCAAACGGCTCTTGACAAAAAAAAAACCGAGTAAAAACGAACCGAAAAACAATACAAACATAATAAATACAAGCTCCGACTGGTAACTGGTGGGAGCTGGGAATTAATGGGGCGTTCGAAAACGGGTTTCCAAAGTGTCAAAGTGGCAGCAATAAATTTAAATGCGAGTGGAGAACACAGCGGCGGCGGCAGGAGCAAAAGAATCACTTAAGTGTGTGCGAAGGGGTCGCGGCAGGTTGCTGCTGCTGCTGCTGCTGCCAATATTGGTAGCAAACACTTTCGAGAAGAAAACTAAAGCCCAAAACGAAACGGAACGAAACAAAATGGGAGAGCAGCAGCGGGCAGTGTGAGCGCCTCTCGCGAGCTCCTCTAAAAAGAAAATACCTTAAAACCAGTTTCTTTTTTTCGTCTTTTTTCGAAAAATTTATTGAAAGAAAAGAGGCAAGAAGTTGAAGTTGAGTTGAAAATGAAGTGCTCTCTGCGCGTATCTGTGTGTGCTGTGTATCTGTGTGTGTGTGCGCGTGCGAGTGTGTGCGTGGTAAGATTGAATTTTCAGTGCAGAAGCCTGATGCATTTAAAAGGAGTAGCTGCCGTTGCGCAGATACAGATACTTTGCGACTTTAATTGCTGCTCGCATGCGTGCGACAGAGATGACTCTATAAGCCGCGCATGCGTGCGTCAGTGTGTGTTGTTGCTCTCGCAGTTTATGCGATCTGTCGTCGTGCCGAAATGAAATACAGCCAAAACACACACATAAAACACACACAATGGCCCGAAAGACGGTAAAAAAAAAAACAAAAAAATTTGCATATAAACAAAAGAGTCGAGAAGAAAGCAAACCGAACCAGAACCTGATCCATGATCCATGGTTCCAAGCCGAAGCAGTGCCGAAAAAAAGCTGAAAAGAAAACAAAAACCCACAAGATTCGAGATATCTTCTGGGTCTGGATTTCGGTGCTTGAGTTTTAGGGGTTTTCGGTCTTTCGGTGTTTCGGCATGGGGACACAAAGTGAAATTTATGCGTGGGTTGACAAAAAAAAAGCTGTACCGTGTACCGGTTTCCACCGAGAGCCGACTTCTCTCGAGATGAACTTGTTAACGGGGAAGGAGGCGGCGGCGACGGAGGGCAGGGCATTCAACCTAGACGAGCTTAGCGGAGATTAGATTAGATTGCACAACGACGTAACAACCGTGGCTCCTCCTCCAACAAATAGTTCCGGCACTGCCCCAGCACTTACTTAATTGTAAGTGCGGCTTGTCGACGATAACGCCGAGCATTCCAAAACGGAGGTCTGTGCTGGCGAAGTCAGAGGAGGAGCCGGGTGGCAGCCGGGGGACTCAGATTGGGAGTGGAGAGGAAATATGCTTGTGGTGGTGAAATAATTTGGAATATGTCATGACATGACTGTCCTAGATAACGCACAAGGCAAACAACACAGCGCACAATTAAGTATGGAGCATTAGGAACGACGAGGGCTGTGCACTTGGAAAAAGCTGGGCTTCACAATAGTCAGGAATTATAAATTATAAAATATATCAGTATGATGATTAAAAGAAGGTTAAAAATGGTTATTGGAAGGATAGAACTCTTTCTAAAATCGTTTTCCGACTTAAGAAACTCCATTTACTCGTTTTTCCCCCTTTAACGCAGTTATAATTCCCAACTAGCTTGTTTCTTTAACGTATTTGGTCATACTTTGCTTGAAAAGGTTTAGATTTAAGAAAACCTTGGATAAGCATTTATAAATGAAAGTAGACTATAAAATTTCTTAAGTGTTCGTCTCAAATTTTACTCAAAGTTATCTTCGTTATAATTCCCAACTAGTTTAATTACCTATTTTGTTAAGGTTTAAAGAAATCTCTGTAAACCATTTAAAAAGCCATCTTTAAATCAAAGAACTTATAATTTCCCCAAGTGCTTCACAATGCTCATTTAATCATTGCTCTCCCTTTGTCTCTCTCCACTTGCAGTTAGCTTCGTTGCAGCAGCACACCAACCATCAACATGGCGGTCTTTGGCATGGTCTCGGCCGTGTCCGGCTTCATCAAGATTCGCTATCTGCTGGACAAGGCGGTCATCGACAACATGGTTTTTCGCTGCCACTACAGGATCACGACTGCCATTCTCTTCACCTGTTGCATCATCGTCACCGCAAACAATCTGATCGGTAAGTTAGCACCTCCTCGGTGGAACTAGTGCACTCAGCAAACAGTGTTTAGCACCAGAGTTAGCCCAGTTATGCTATTTGCGCTTGCAATTGCAACATTACTGCTAATGCAGCAACCCATTTGAAATCGAACTCATCCGAGACCACCGGAATAAAAAAAAAACTTTGCAGAGCTTTCACAAATTGACCGCAGCACGTTCATCGGATTTCAGCTTAAGCCATTCGAATGACTCACTCGCCGCTGGTCGCCACGGGTGGTGGCCTGTAACTGGCGTGAAAATCAATGTATCTGGCTCTAGCTGGGCTCTCCGTGAAGTGCCTTACATAATGAGGCCAGGAATTTATTTGCTTATATGTATTTATTCCCACGCACTGGGAAGCTGAGTATTTGTAAGAGGAGAATCTTGTGTTTTGTTAACCGAATCGAAAGAATAATATTGCTTAAAATTATGTTTATTTGTAAACAAAAACTTCTTGCCTATATACTTCTGGCAATGGGAAGTGTAATAAGAGCTTTGATTTTTCTAAATTTAAAGTTTGTGACTTTAAAGCTAGAGCTCCCTTCCCAGCCAGCTTCAATAGCCAAATATTAGTGCATTAAAAGAAGTGCTCTGAAAGTGAACAACTGACACAAGCCACAGTCAAATATTGACGGTTAGTTCTGGGAATTCCATCTCCCCCCATCCCATCCTCCCAGACCGGCTCTTCCAGCTCTATTTGTACCCACTTTGTTTGCCCAAACAGAGGAGGAACGAGGAGGAGGAGTAGGAGGCGGAGTTCGTGTCGAAGTTGGGGCGCACCCAAAAAAAATACTGTTGCAGGCTTACCTAAGCACGTAGCAACTGCTGCGAGCACCTACTGCAACCTATCAACGTAACCGTAGACGTAGCCGTAACCGCACCCACAGTGCCGACAATTTGTGCCTGGCTTTATGGAACCACTGGGGGCAAGAGATTGCCCTAATGGCACTTGACGTTGACGGACGACATGCATGCGAGGTTGCTGGTGGCTTGTTCTCTTGATTCGAATTGCGGCGAGGTCGAATGCATATCTACATGTTATGTTATGTGTAACTGTAACTGTTCCTGTAAATGTATTTTGTTTATCTCTTTGCTTCCAGGCGATCCCATAAGTTGCATCAACGACGGCTCCATACCGATGCACGTGATCAACACGTTCTGCTGGATCACCTACACGTTCACGATACCTGGCCAGCAGCACCGGCAGATCGGAACGGATGTGGCTGCCCCGGGTTTGGGCAATGACTATGGCCAGGAGAAGCGCTATCACAGCTATTATCAATGGGTGCCATTTGTGCTATTCTTTCAGGTGAGGAAGTGTTCTAGAACTAACTAAATTTAGTGTCTACCTTGCTGGTTATCCCTTAAATATTCAACTTCCTAATAAACCAATACCTTCCTTTCCAGGGACTCATGTTCTACGTTCCCCACTGGGTCTGGAAAAACATGGAGGACGGCAAGATTCGTATGATCACCGATGGCCTGCGCGGCATGGTCAGTGTGCCGGATGACTATCGGCGGGATCGTCAGGACCGCATCCTTAAGTACTTTGTGAACAGTTTGAACACCCACAACGGCTACTCCTTTGCCTACTTCTTCTGCGAGCTGCTCAATTTCGTCAATGTGATTGTAAATATCTTTATGGTGGATAAGTTCCTGGGCGGTGCTTTCATGTCCTACGGAACGGATGTGGTCAAGTTCTCCAACATGGACCAGGACAAGCGCTTCGATCCCATGATCGAAATCTTCCCCAGGCTAACCAAGTGCACGTTCCACAAGTTCGGTCCCAGCGGATCGGTGCAGAAGCACGACACACTCTGTGTGCTGGCTTTGAACATCCTGAACGAGAAGATCTACATCTTTTTGTGGTGAGTTTTTGTTACTCATTTCCCTTTTAAAGATATATCTCTAATGATTTTTCATAGGTTCTGGTTTATTATCCTGGCCACCATCTCCGGTGTGGCTGTGCTCTACTCCCTGGTGGTGATCATGATGCCCACCACTCGGGAGACCATCATCAAGCGTTCGTACCGCGCCGGACAGCGCAAGGAAATCGCCGGCCTGGTCAGGCGCCTGGAGGTGAGTTCTGAATAGAATATTTTCATCGAAAACACAGAAGCTAATCCATTTTTATTTCCCTAAAAAGATTGGCGACTTCCTGATCCTGCACTTCCTCAGCCAGAATCTCAGCACAAGATCCTACAGCGACATGCTGCAGCAGCTCTGCAGCCTGCTCGGCGCCTCCCGCACCCCATCGGCCCCATCGACCCTCGAAATGAACCCCATCAGCCATCCGATATACCCGCCCGTGGAGAGCTTCGGCGGCGGCAAGGAGACGGAGACATGAACCGACTCCCCGGGGGTGGCTTCTAAACAATGATTTCAATGATTTCTCAATAATATTTGTAGGGGGGACAGCGAGAGTTGTGTGTCATGAGGTTAGGTCTTTCCATTTCTACCACTAAGACTGTTAGTACGCCGCCAAGGAAACGAAAGAAGTACGACGACGAGTAACATAACATTTTCGGAGATTCAACTTCAGTAACATATCAGAGAACTATGCGAAATATATCTAGCGAAATTATAAGGAAATACAATCTTTGAATTCGGTCCTAGGCAAAGGAGACAGGTGCAGTGCGTCATTGACACGGGGTGAGCTACAGAGTGAGACAGCAAGGAGGAATATAATACGAGATGAGATGGGATAGTAGAGAGGGACACACGCAGACCGTGCAATTTGTAGGTTGAAGATTGGACGATGAGGTGGACTCCAAGGACGGAGGAGGAGCCTCTCCAGCAAGCGATTTTGCTACTTGGTATCGTAGTTAGGTCGTTGACAATGATGCGCCATTTAAAATATACAATTAAGTTTTAAAGTTAGCTCGATAGAGAGTGGGTTCGATCCCCATACTAAATATCTGCTTTTCGCTCACGCACGCTCACGAAACGTTGATCTATATAAAATTATAAAATTGGTAGTAATCGAATGAAGAATATATATGATTATAATGATTATTTAATCGAGTATACACAATGCTCTCGCTATTTTTGTCCTAACATTTAGTCTACAGATATATCGTAATTTTAAGGAATTTTGTTTATAACAAAATTATTGTGATTATTGCTAGAAAAGAACACATTTTACATAAAAAGCAAAAGAGAACCCAAGCTATCTAAGTTCAAAGTTGTAATAAATATTCTATATACAATTTCAGCTAAACGAGAGTTTTATCAGTGCGGGTTTGTGGGTTTCTAAATATGAAGGTTAAATTCTAGATTGTTTTGAAGGTCCATTCTGAATATTTGTAAAAAAAAAGGCAAGGCTTTAAAAGCAATAATCTGAGGAAACAATGCTCCAATTTCATAAATGAGTGCGCCTTTCAAATTGTTTTTAATTATTCACAGTGAAAGTTGATTAAACTTTCCTGGAAAGTATTCCAAATCCCCCTTAATACCTAAATGAATATAATGCTTCAATCAAAAACTCAAAAAATCATTTTAAAGCAAGATATATATATAATGTTCGTAACTTAAAACTCTAAATAAATATTTATAAATCCTTAAACTTTTAATTAGTTAACTTACCGATTGCCCCAGTCGATTTTTGAAACCACAACCATTTGAAGTTCCAGTGTTTGATCCTGAGTCATGGTGGCACTTAACAGTTCCCTTCGGCTTTCCAATATGGAAAACATCACCTTCCGCAGAGTTTGGAACTTGTAGGCCTCCCGATCCTAAAAACCATGTATAATACTTTTACTTTCTAGAAGTTAAAGGCACATTTGTATCCACTTACCACATAGAGGCGCTTCCATATCTCGGACCACTCGCGCAAAACCTGCGTGCACTCTGCCACCACGGGATCAATTTTTGACAAATCCTTGATGTGTACATAGGTCTTGGGAAAGAGACCCACTGCCCGGGATTTGCGGGGACAGGAACCGCGATACCAATACGTGCACTCCTCCACAATGTCCACCGAATCGCCGACGTCCAACGCCAGGCCAAAGCGGACATCGCCATGCCAATTGTGGATGGCTGCAAAGAAGGAAATGAGAGGGAGAGCGTGAAAAGTCGGCTAAGATTACAACCAGTTGCGTTAACACCACTCCTTGGCCATGACATTGCCCCAGGATGGACTATGCTTTGATGCCGGGCTGGCGGCGTGGCAATTAAAGTGCCCCCACGAGTGGCCACTTGAGCATGCCACGAGTGGCCCGGCAACAATAAATACTTCAACTATAAATAGGCAAATGGCTATGAAAAGAAAATATATGCATCTCTATACGTGTTTTTATGGAGAGCCATGCCTGGATATGGGGGAGTGTGTCCGTCGAGTACGGAACAATGAGCTCGGCCATCGAACACTTTGGTGGCTCATGGCTCCAGCCACCCAAACGGGTGACAGCCACTGCGAGCCGGAGCCGTAGCCGGAGCTCTAGCTGGAGCTGGCTACAGCGCCGGGGCTGTGAAAGCTGCTGGATACATCCGCAATGCTGGATGTGCTGGCCATGGTAACGAGTACACTGCCAGAGAGACAAGCCTGCGGATTTCACTCCGTTCTCTAATGAGAAAGAAGCCATCTGGAATCATGCTGAAAATTAATTTTCAGCTTTTTTAAGGGAAAGCACTGAGCGCTGAAGGTATATGTTAACAATATAATATGTGATAATGGTAGCTTTTTTTCTAACCGGTTATAGATTTGTCAACTTCTTGCCAAGAGTATTGTCACTCACTTGGCTACCTATAACTTAATCCTTGTTACTTTTAAAAAATATTACCTAAATTCTGCTTAATCTTGATTACAGATAATATAAACATATAGATATTTCTATACCTCGAAGTCTTCTAAGTACGACTACGTAAAAACAACACTTATCTTATCGATTAGAGGTTCTAGTTATAGTATGTGCTTTCTTTTTACAATAAACGTATAAATCTAAATGGTAAATGTCGTGTTTGCTTGGAATTCCCCGAACTATCAGTCTTAATCAAAGAGACGCAGCTAATTTGAATTCCGTACAGGCCCTGTCCGATTTTTCACCGTGTATCCATTATAAATGCAAGGCACACACTTTAGTCTGGGAGGCGCCGCAAGTCGAGGAACCCGGCCCTGTTGGGGTGGTGCTGATGTGGATGGTGGTGTTGGGACTTCTGTTGCTGGAGGTGGTGGTGTTGGGTGTTCGGTGTCTGTGCCCGTGCCCGTGTCTGTGCCCGTGTGGATACGGGATGCGAATGTGGCTGTGTGTTCCCTTCTTGAAAGACAAACGAGCGAGCACGGCATGAGCATATCAACGAAAGGAGCTAATAAAACGCACGCCCAGACAGACACAGAGTGGAGGCGGGACCAGGGGACAAGGGGACAAGGGAATCCGGAATGGTGGGGAGATGTAAAATGAAATGCCATGAAAATGGGCAAACTGCTTCCTGTTGTTGCTACTGTTGCTGCTGCTGCTGCTGCTACTTCTGCTGCTGCTGCTGTTACTTCTGCTCTGTGAGTTCTTTATGGATGCCGTTGCCATTGCCTTTGCCTTTCCCTCTGCCTTTATTTCAGTTATAGCTGCGACTCTGCCATCCGCCTCTAACTGGCTTCAATTTGCGAAGCTCGTCGCGAATGCGGCAGCCTGATTTAAATGAATTCTGGAGATGCTAAATAGCAAGAATTTCATAATTTAAAATGCCAGTTGAAGATCCCGCACACAGCTCCTCCCCACTCTTTAGTATTTGGCACTTCAACTGGCGGCGCGGGCAAACACTCCAGAAAATGAGCACACATAACCATACTTCGGCACTCGAAAAATAGTGCTCTGGATGATAAGTGTAATATTAATTAATGAACTTCATTAAATTAATTTATAGCGGAGAGTTCTAGTTGAGTTATTTTTCTGAGATAATAAATTTGAAGCGGAATTTTATAATTAAAAATGTGTTCAATATTAAGTCCTTCAAAAGGAAATTATTTGCTTGCACAATTGATTAAATAAGAAGGGAAAAAGTAAAGAATGGTAGACAACACTTAATAATGTTAATAAGGTTCCTCCTCTGAAACCAGGAAACCAGAAACTTTATACATTTTTCTTGGTGTACGTTCACACATCCCGGAATCCATAGCGCAGTAGGCAAAATGCCAACCAAGCGTTTGCACTATTTAGGTCAGTCACATTAGGCAGGCGTCGGCCTGGCAAGAAGCTAACTCAAAGGGAACTAGAGAACCTCTCCCAATTACACATAGAGAAAGAATATTACTATGATTTAAACTTTAAACATTGGGGAAATAACATTAATTTCAACTAGCTCTGGGTTACATTTTATGTTCTTGTTTTTAAATCAATTTCAACTTAAGGCTGATAATGAACCAAACTATAATTTTATTTACTTAATTGTCCTATTTTCCTCGTAAACATTTACCCATCTTTTTCTCTGGCTGTGTTCTGAATTATTTTAATGAGCATTTAGCAGGGACTTAGGGGAATTTAATATTAAATTTCATAAAAGTTGACTTGAAGTGCCCCTGGAAATTGGCAGGATCGTCAGGCATAGCACAGGCTGAGCCCTTTAATTACTTTTACGATGAATGCAATATCCCAAAAGGCTTGGCTTACATCACCCGTTTTGTTTGCCCGAGCACAAAGGACCCAAAGGAGAATGGAACCGAAGGGGGAGCGAGCGGAACAGGGAACACAATGCTCACTCCAACAAGTCCGCAATGTCAACAAACGTATTTAAATAAAAAAGTCGTTAAGGCAAGTGCACGCCAACCGGGAAGAGGGTTGGCAGCGGTGGGGGGGGCGCTAGGCGGAAAATAATTTTAAATTAAATGAGAGAGCCGTCGCCTGCTGCCTGCCGCCTGCACTACTCGCCGCAACGCCAGCCACAGCCGCTGCAGAAGCTCAACTGCAAATGGATTAAATGAGGCGGGGGGCCTGCCCACAAGGGGGGCCCATCTTCACACTTGACCCCCCCTCAGCGCATCCGAAGCCGCATCCGGATCCGCCGCCACAGCACTCAAGTGCCTCTGGGGAGGCTTAAGAATTTAATTAATTAATTGTGTTATAGCCAACAATGTGGGGTCGACAACAAAGTGGAACTCGGCACTGGCAGCGGCGGAAAGGGAAACCCACAGAAAGTGGGTCAAGTGGTTGGCACAAAACCACGGAAATCAACTTGGTGCCGGTTAGGGATAAGTCATCTATCGTGATTAGCAATGAAAAAAAGTTAATAAAAAAATTGCACTTTTCGCATTAGCAGAGCAAGGTTTCGATCCTCGGACCTCTGGGTTATGGGCCCAGCACGCTTCCACTGCGCCACTCTGCTTGCTGGCTAAGGGGTGACTATATGTTCATCCTATGATAAATATTTGCCATATCCGTAATCTCAGAGATCTGAAGCTGTATATTTTGTTGTTGCAGATAATGTAATGTAAAAGATATTTTAACAAACTCCCAAAGCCTTTTAATAGTTAATTATAGTCAACGCTATAGTTGAAGTAACACTTTGACCACTCAACGCGGAAGTTTAATGCACGGAAATTAAATGCACATTTATCAGCTCACATTTAATGCAGTATATTATAAAGCATTTGTATTAATTCAATTTGTTCTGGTAAGCTTTTAAGAACTGCAAACTAATGCAATTTATATGCTTTCCATGTTTGCCGCATTATCAAACGCGAATAAAGCGATAAGATAACATTTAAACTGATTAAAATCTATAAAAACAAACAAAGAACCTCTAATAAATAATATTTGGTAAAATGTAAATCCCACAAATTTAAGGAAAGTTAAGCTCAATTATAATAAAAATGACTTGCTTTAAAACATTAAAATATTATAAAGGCTTACTCCAAAGAATTCAAAGTTAGTAATTCAACTGGAGAGAACATGAAACCATTTGAAAGGCTCCCGATCCCTCGGAGCCTGTTTCACACACCAGGAAGCCTGACCCAAATGTCAATCAGATGTCATTATCACTGTCATTGTCTGGATACTAAAGTTTTGCTGAATGGATGCCGTCACAGCTCGCTCCGAATCCGAACGGAGTATTCCGGACAAAACAAAGCAGAGCTTTACCCTCGCTACCGCCATTGTCAAGTGGTTTTTTATTATAATTGTGAGTTAGTGCCATCAGTTGGAGAATAAACGGGTTGGGATGTGGATGTGTGTGTGTGTTGTTGGGGCCTGAAAATATTTGCTTATTATATGCATTTTGTATCTCTCGCTGTGGCATTACAGTAATTAAATGCATTTTACACATATTTACACACATACATACAATATGCCACTCAATTGAGTGCTTGCACATTTGTTTATATTTTGTTGCTGTTTGCATTGTGTTTTTTGCATGTAAATGAGCATTTAAAAGCCACATGGCGAATATGTGTTCGCTTTAATGCTGAAATTTCGAGTTTACACAGAATAAAGCCAGGCTGTCAATAAAATGCAACTGTAAATGCCAATTTCCAATCAAAGACCCGCCATATTTGGGCACCCCGCCGGAAGCACTTGTTAATTATTTGTATTTCTGTATTTGTAATTAGTTTTAAACACTTTATGTGCGCTTGCTGAGTTGCGGACATTAAATTTCTTATCTTTTCTGGTTTATCGGCGGCCGGGATGATGTATTTACCTTTTCCTAGACAATCCCACAACTTCCCCGCATTAACATACATCGGGGACACTCGTCCATCCGGTTAATGTGACCGATAATGGGCCACCAAATGCGATATTCACTGATAAATTTCGAGTGTGCGTGCGTTCGGGTTGTTAATCATACGCCGCGTGTCCCACAAATGGCAATTCATAAATAAATCGTTAAAGACGTTAAAGAATTATGGAAGTACGACGAGTGTTTTCAAACGCACAAAAAACTCCCGCTCTTGGAAAGCCACGAAAAAGAAAAATAAATACAAAAAACGCTGCCGCCGAGCATATTAAACAATGGAAATGAATCAATTTTATGCGCACTCACCCATGTGTGTGCGTGTGCGTGTGTGTGGGGAAGTGTGTGCGTTCTGGAAGGAAGGAAGCGCTGCACAAATTTGTGCGCGGCGGCTCCACTGGCCAAATGCATAAAATGAATATTAAATTAAAGTTGAAACTGAAATTGCCGCAGCGACAGCGGAATTCTCTGGAAAAGGCAGACAGCCCGGCAGAGAGCCGGAGCGGCAACATCCGGTGCTGCAGGCGCAGGCAACTTCCCTATCCCAAATTCTTGTTGTTTTTTTTTACTCTCTTTTTTTTTTGGCGAAAAGTTGCGTAAACTTTCAGCTTCAAATCTAAGCTCGCAACTCCCTTTGAAAGGAACTGACCCGCATGGCCAGGCCCCGAGGGTTGCTCCGCAAAATTGTCACCATTGTGCATTCGACTCACTGCGCAATTGAGGGCAATAGCTACAGTCTAACTTCTATAAGATGAACATTTTAAGGAGAACTATTGTTATCTTGAAGTTTTAGGAAAATAAGGGGGTAAACTTCATAAGAATCCGAGCTAGATATCTAAGAAAGAACATTTTATTAGCACAATGAGTTCAATTTCTAAGAAGAAACTTATAAAATTCTTTCATCTCCTTGGAGTTTAAAAATTCTATTAATTTACAGACTAAAAATCCATTGCATATTAAGATCTGGTGACCATAGCGTGTCCTGTGACAGATGGTGGTTTTTTAAATTATAGATGCCCGGCTCTACAACAATTACTTGCTGGGGGGAAAAAAAGGGAGGAGACAAAGACTGCCTGCCGTGGTAATGAAGTCATTGCCCGACAGTTGCCCAGCACGTGGCACTGGCTGGCTGCCGGGATGAAAAGCCATGGAAACTGAAACGGAACTGGGACTGGGACTGGGAACTGTGGTGCAGTCAGACGAAGAGGAGGCGGTGCTGGGCATTGTGCAAGGTTAGGGCGTTGGCTTGACAGCGCCTCGAATCGCTAATGATGTTAACACAGCCTGGAACGCTGTGATCGGCGAGTGAGTGAGTGACTGATTGATTTGTGTAAACTTTGACCGCTCTCATGTCAATCTTTGCCGGGTTAAATGTAGAGCAGACATCAGCGAGCAGCCACAAAAAGCTGACTCCACGGATGCTGGGGGAATTGGAGCAGTTTGGTGATGAACAAAAAGCGAAGCAATAATAAATAATAATAAAGAATTTACGTAGACAACGAATAAGAAATTCTCTAGAAAATTACATTTTAAAAGTGGGAATATATTAAATTTTATTTTTTACTTTTATTAGTTTGTAAACTTTACCAAAAGCAAACTATAATTTAAATATTCAAAGCAGTTAAGAGGGTTATAAATAATAATGAAGAATTTAAGCACACAACGAATAAGAAATTCTCTAGAAAATAAAATTTTAAAAGTGGAAAAATATTAAATATTATTTTTTACTTTTATTAGTTTGCAAAATTTACCAAAAGCAAATAATGATGTAAATATTCAAAGCAGTTACAACGGTTAGCTCTAGAATCTAACCTTTTATGTTAATTTATATAGATTTTTTATTTAAAAAGCTAGTTTATGTGCAAAAAATATTTAATATTATTTTTAAAGGTTCCTCTTTGTGGTAAGAGCTGTATAAATATTGGCTTAATTTTCTTTATGATTTATGAGAGTATAAACTCATGTTTTTTTAATAAAACCTTATGGTATTCCTTCTAAAACACACGATTCTAGACTTTTTTAAAATCTTAAATCTTCTTCCAACCCATTCAGCGAATTTGTATAGAATTCAGGATTGAACTTTATGTGAAAGTCTACCAGCCCCTAGAGAGAGCATCCCAACGACAATGGAAATTGGCGCTTATCTGGACGGAGAAGCACTGAAGCGGCACAATGAATAAAACTTGGCACAGAGTCTCCGCCACTGAAGATGCTGCTGCTGCTGTCCCCTGCCCCGCGCTCACCAGAAGACAGTCCCGGAGACTCAGTCTCAGTCTTGCGGTCTTTTATTTTTTCCACCGCCCTGCCCTGCCCGCTTAGTAATTTGTTAAGCGTTGCCATTGAAGCGAAAAGTGTGACGAACACGAAGATAATGTGAAAATCCAGCTGAAGAGAAAAAAAACAAGTACGAGCGTACGTACTCGTACGAGTACGTACAATGAAGTGCAATAAGTGAGCACAAAGAATATCCAAGATCTACTTGTTTTGTTCATACATATGTGTGTTATCACAACAACACGCAAGATTATTATTAAGCCTCTGCTGCGGCTGTTACGCTGCCAGCCACGAATATATGGCCACTTGAGGCGGCGGAGGCTGCTGTAATTACGAAAGCATTTAAATTGGCAACACCTGGGTGGGAAATTGGCAACGCGACAAAAGAGCGCAGCAGAGAGAGGGGAAAAGCAGGCGGGAAAGCGCTCTGTGTATAAACACATCAAATCGCAGCACGGCAGCAACAACAAACAGAAAAATCTCTTTGAGATACAGTGTGAGATGAAACAAGGGGGGCAGGGGCAGCGAGGGGGATGATGATGATGCTACACACAAGCAGTTTGTGTATAAAAATAAGTAGAAAAATCGCTTTTCCTCCCCTTGACAGTGCGGAGGTGGTTGGTATCCGGCGTTTCGCGGAAAAAACCGTGAATCGCCGCAAAAGGCAACAATAAAAACAAAGGCAAAGCACGTGACGCACAGCGGGGAAAGGTGCGGTGGTGGGTGGCCAGTGGGTGGCACAGGAGTAAGTACAGTGAACACTCGAAAAAATAACTCACTCATATGAATTAATTTCCTCAAAATGAAGCTCAAAATGCAGCAAGAATTAATTATTCATTCTTTACTCAGATCCCTCTTAAACAGCGTTCACTGTGTTTCTTTTTTTGTACTTACCAACTCCGTATTTATTATTCGAAGGTATCCACATTTTGTCGCTGCTTTTGTCTCAAATCCTTCCAAAAATTCACCTTAGCCGACGACCACTCCCTGCATTCGCATATATATATATATGTGTATATATAAGACCGATGTCGGGCGGAACTCCCCGATTATTGACGATACATTTTAGGATGAGATTTGCATTTGCATTTGCATTTATTATTGCTTATATTTATCCACCATTTTTTTGCAAACACAAAAACACACACGCACGCAGGGAAACTTTCGCTTTTGTTGTTGTTTGGGGGCTGCTGCGACGCCTCTGTATCGCCTTCTCGCTCGCGCTTGCTTGATAAATAACTACAACTACGCACGACAACAACAAATATGGCACTTGTCTACATTGCTGATTGGAAAGACTGAACGATTGGGTCTCCAATTGCTGGCGATTATCGCAAGGTGGAAGGAAGTGGATGTGGATGTCTCGAAGTGGTTGCTTTTCGCTTTTCCTTTTGTTGCGTTTTTCACGAACCCGCGCACACACAAACAAGAAAATCAATACGAATTTCGGACTCCCAAATTGCAAGCGTTTCGGTCTTTTTCTCTCGAACTAATTGGTGTGTTGACTTTTGGCACGCTGATTGTTGTTGGGTTCAATTGTTGGTGGCAGTACAACTGCGTCGGCTTTTTGGTTTTTTTTTTTTGCGTTCTATTATTTTTCGCGTTTTCCGTGCATTTTCCAGGCGCAGCAACAACAAATCCGCCGCGCTCAGCTGTCAAAAACCAACTAACAGCAGCGCCCCCGGTCGGACGTTTCCCCGAGCAGCGCACAGTGGGGTTAATAAGGCAAAACTGCGACTTAATTCCGCGGGACACAGTATCATAAAAACCATTGTTAAATGAGTACAAAAAATTTAAGATTTGGATTTAGGCACTGAGATAAAATTGTCCCGCCTATTTTTTGTTTGCGTTGTTTGTTAACATTATGACTAAGAATAATATTTAACTTGTTTGAAAGTGCTTTTGATATTTGCTTGAGGCGCCCCACAGTACATCGCCACCAATTGGCTCCAAGTAGACATGTGACCAAGTCCAAATTATTGATAAATACCGCGGGGTCATTTTATAAATATACCAGGAAAATACCAAAAAGCGTATTTGGGATGGACTGAAGTACGTTCACTTAAGTTTTCTGGAAATTTAAAGCTTGGTGGAACTATTTGAAAAACTATCGTTAAACTAAATTGCTTGTCCGCGCGTGCTAAAAACGTCAGTTTTTAGTGCACTCAGTAGTAGCTAAGTAATTTTGATACAATTGTAAAGTATACGCAATTTAAATATAAACCTGTACATAATTTTTAATTACAATTAATGGATTTTACAACATTGATTTTATCTACATATGAACGGGTACTAAAAATAAACGTGTTCTTAAGTTTAAAACTTTGCTACTTTTGCTTTCCTGAAAAAAAAAACATTTTTAAAATTCAGTTTACTTTTCAGAGGCACTACTGTAGTTTTAGTTTCTCCACTTCCCGCAGAGTAAAATAGTATATTTTTATGTTATGGTATTTTTGTATATTTCTGCGAGCGAGGTATTTTTCAACGGCCAAACCGCGGTCACACTGAAGTGGAACACCAACAAACTCGCGGTTGGTCGCAATTTTAACACCGTTTTCTGATAAGCGCAATTTCGGGCGCGTCTTGTATTTGTTTTATCGCAAAATGAACAGAGAATATTAAATAAATGCAACATCTCTGAGTAAACAAAGGTGATAAAGCGAGATATGTGTCAGCTGGCGGACGAAGAAGCTGCTAAAAAACTGTTTTAATCAAGGTACGAGAATCGGATTGGAGAATCTGCCTGTGTGGGAGTTCGTAGCCGTTCCCCGTCAAATTGGAATTGTCTTCTTTTGGCGTGACAATAAAACGTAGAATGTTTACTTAATTCAGTTTCCGTTAATGGCGAAACTCTGCGTGTGCGATTCGCCCATAATTAATGGCCTGTATGAATGTTTATAGTTCCTTGGCGAATTCCTGTTTTCTGCAGATTCCTTTTACAGGAAAAATCAATAAAAGTCCAAGCAGAATACACAGCTGTGCGAGAGTGTGTGTGTGTGCGGCTGCGCTGCAGTCTGTGTGTGTGTGTGTGGATGCGTATCCGTGTAAGTGTTCCTTTATCAGCAAAACGCATTGCGTATTGTTATAGTTGTTGTTTTTGTTTTCACCACCGTTGCAACTTGCAAGTGAGTGTGGAACGCCTAATTGATAAATATTCCTATAATTTCCAACCACTTCCATTTCACCCCAGCGCACAATTAATCACTTCGACAGACAGGCAGCGTATTTCGGTTGCTTGACCATTGAGGAAAATTGATACATACAAAGGTACATACATACATATGTGTGCACGCTCTATTGTTTTACAAGCTTCGAACCGTATTTAGTTTCCCTTTTACTTTTCTACAATTTACATAATCATCATCTCGGCGCGGCGGCAAAGACATAAAAGCAACAAAACAACATACCGCGAAGTGGCGTTCATTAAACTAACTCACAAATGCACAACAGTCGGCGCGCACACACATCTGGATTCGGATTCGGATTCGGTAGTTGTGTAGTTTTTATTATTTATACTTTTCGCATATTTTCCTCGCCTCTGCGCCTGTTTAATGGCTTTCGGTTCCACATCCATCGTCTGCCCTTGCCCCCTCGTCTCCGTCTCTCTTCAGCTCCTGGACATTGCCAATTCTTCTTTCTTTGATAATTCTGCCGCTGGGATATACGGATATTCGGTATGCAAAATGTGTGCCAAGCCAAAAGCTGCACAGTGGGAGAGATTCGGTATATCGAGTGCCAAATTATTTAAAAAAAATACCGATTTTTTGTATTTATTATATAAGTTTTAAATTATTGCCCAAGTCTCAAAGGGTGGACAAGGAAAGTTACTAAAGGCATCTATACAGATTTTGATATTTTTATAATTTTGCTTATGTCTTAGACCATTATTAAATAACCTTATTTTATGAATGAACGCTTTTTTTATTTTTAAAGCCCCTATAAAAATATATCAAGATAACATGGTACTTAAAAAAGAAAAAACCAGCCCTGTTCTGACTTTCACTTTCGCGACTTAAACTTTTAAGATACATTTTTTGTAACCTTGACGGAGCTTTCATATTTTTGGCTCACTTTTTACAATGATAAACTAAGTTCCTATAAATCTTGAAATAATTTTAAATCAAATGCTGACTAATAAATCATGTACTCACTTTTCAAAGTCTTAAAAGTATTATCAAGAAATCTACCAACTCCTTTTTAAGAGAATATGACAGCATCGTCTTTAGAAAGACACCATAAATGGAATAGAATATTTTAGTTTAATTATTCAGCTTTTTCATTAAAAATTCACAAAAAGTATACACCTATATTTTTTTACTAACACAAAGTCGCGTCGCATCAACACTTTGAAGATCAACACTTTAAAGATCGATTAATTGTTTTAAGATTGAAAGTAAGTAGTTACATATTTAATTGATATAAACTGATTCACTTTCTACAAAGTGGATTGCTCATACTCGTATAATTCAAGACACCTTAGTTTCAATTGTTTTCTGGATATTTTCCAACTCTCCATCCAATTATTTTCAAAGTATTATTCACTCGAAGCCCTTGGCTTTGAATTGTCTCCATTGTGCTAGCTGCCTTTTGTGATGGCTTTTGGTGGTGGCCGGTTAATGACACGAGGAGGAATCGCCTCTCTGGGGGACAACTCTGAAGCTCTTGGCTAGACAAGTGACGCATATTCTCGCATTCCTTGTGGCACTTGCCAGCGCACACATTGCTACACATATAGACTCCCTATATGCGTGCTGATTTGTCTAATTCGCGTTGATATATCGTTGATTCACACCCAAGTGATCGTCGTCTAAATTCTTGGGACTCTGAGCAGAGACAGATATATTGGTGAAACTATACCAAAAGTTAATCAGCGCGCTGCTTTATCAGACCCTTGATAAGGAAGAAATCTCTATTCGTGTAAGTCCAGGGCCTTGGCCAACAAGTGACTGACGAATGATGAATGATTGGCCACTGTTGGACAGCCGACAGCATTCCATTCGAATGGATGGTTGCATTTCCGCTGTTACACAAGCGATTTGCATTTCGCAGCCACTCAAATTGCGGTTACAACTTTTTTTGTTTGTATTTCGTTCGCTCGTTGTTTCTTTTCGCAATTAAAATTTGATTAATTTGCCAATTGGAGCTTGAACAAGTTGACTTGAGTGCGAGCCGGGGGAATTGGTACGCGACCCAGGTCAGTTGCCAGCCAAAGAGGCTTCGAATCTCTTTTCTAGATTGGCTAAATTCCATCTTAATAATGTACAAAACTGTTGACCCATTCTGGCCACATTTTCTTTCGGTGCACATACATATTTATGCCTCAATTTAACGCTACAATAACAACTCGAAAGAAGTGCAGCACCAAATTGCATTTGCACATAATTCAACGGTAGCTCAAATGAGAAATATGTCTTGTACGAGTACGAGTACGAGTACTCGGGGAGTGTGTGCAACAGCAGCAACAATAAGAGCTATATCAGCTGAAAACGCATCTGTATCTTTTTCATGCACTGGAAATTCCGCAAAGACGACGCCGTGTGCCGCTAACTTTCTAAAAGATGCGATGCAGCGCCAGCTAATCATGATAATGATTTTAGCTGCTTATTTGCTATTGTTTGTTGGCACCACTAGCACACGTTGGTTATACTATACCCTAGCTGAAAGTTAGCCCCGTGATTAAGTTTCAAAGTGATCAAGAGCAGGCAAGCCAAAAGAATCCTCTGGGAAGTCTCGAAAGTTGGGTATTTGAATAAGAAGTGTGGGTTAAGTAGCACCTTCTGAGGTATACATGTATAGTAGCAGCCACTTGGATAATTATCCATTTATAATTAATTAACTAAAAAGCTTAAACCATAAATGTGTTTGATCATTTAAAATGCTCTCGAAGGGTATTTTCCCTCTTACTTCTCCTACTTTTTAAAAAACCCATCTTTACTCTTTTTCCAAGAACATTATTTCGTTTAACATTTCCTAAAATGACTTCACCATCAACAGAAAACGTTTATCAACGTAGGATCACCGTATCATAGTTGCCATCGATCATTAAAGCAGTCACATGTTCTTGAGTTCTTAAGATTACTAACTAAACGGACAAGTGTCAATACTAGGCCCAAAGCGGTCTCTTCTTTTTCAAATAAATTACAAGTAAAAGAATCTAAGACAGGAATGTGCTTAGAAATGGGTATAGCTTGGAAAACAATTACATCTTCTTTGGAAATTCGTACTTTAAAAGGTTTAATTAATTAGAAATGATTAGAAATTTGTATTGCTTGGAAAACAATTAAATCTTCTTTGGAAATTCGTACTTTATAAGGTTTAATGAAACATTCTAGTACGAAAAAAAGGGGGTTTTTGTCTGAAAATACAGTAAACCCCTTAATAAATAAATAGAAAGCAAAACTAAGGGGTATATAGTTCGATTTCACTTCCGCACTTCCACTTGTTAATCCTCTTTGTCCTCTCTGATCCCTTGGCAACACCTAAAACTGATCTGATCTAAATTGATCTGCCTTTTCCGGTTACATTTTTGAGCTCTGCCCACATGCAGCCACTAAGCAATTCGTCTCTGTTTCAGTTTTGCTCAGCGGATTATTACAGGCATTGAGGCAGGCTGGCAGGCAGGCAGGCAGTCAGGGAGGAGGTATTGTGACGTGGACAAGAGGCGGCTGCGTCTATAATTAGCCCACGCCCTGGTCCGGCACTAAAATTTATAGCCATTTATAAAGTCTCAATTTCGCCTCTCACCTCGTCTCTTCCCTGCAGGCCATGGAGCAAGCACATTGACTTGAGGCACTGAGAACCCTGCAGTAACCCCGATCCCCACGGCCAGGCTATGTTGGAGCCAACGCTGACGCCCGATCTGGAGGAGGGCATCGCCGGGCTTAGTCTAGACGATGTGGATGTAGACTCGGTGCCGGAGCGCAAGCCGCACTTCCTCGACTACGATGCGGTGCCGCCGCCGGACTACGAGGATGGCCTCGGGGCAAGCTCCGGAGAGCAGCTGAAGATGGACAAGAAGTACGAGCGGGATGGCGAGATCAGCGACTACGAACTGGCCGCCAGCGGCTACACGAAGAAGGAGTTCACCCAGGACGACAACACCTTGCACTTCACCCAGAGTGTGTCGGGATCCGGGGCTGTGGGAAAGAAGCCGGCTGCCAAGCACTTTCTGGACGAGAATCCCATTCCTCCGGACTACATGTTGGCGCAGGAACTCCGCGATATGCGGGAGCACCGCAGCCTGGACAGGAACTTTGAGCGGCAGTCGGCGCAGCAGCAGCAGCTCGAGGAGTTGCCGCCGCGAAACGGAGGCGGATCGCCGGCCAGCGCAGGTCGCCCCTCTCGCAGCAAGGAGCCCTCCTACACGCTCTCCCGGTTTCTGGACGGTGACTCCCCGGCTCCAGCTCCGAGGTTGCCCAAGGGCGCCGCCTGGACAACGAGCTTCGACGAGCGGTACAGCACTTCGGCGGTGGATGCCACCCTGGGCTCCAAGGTGGAGTGCGTGTACTCGCTGCTCTCCATGCTGGGCTCCAACGATCCGCTCGAGATGGCCAAGAAGTTCTTGGAGCTTTCGGGGAGCACGCAGAGCTGTGCCACCCTGCGTCGCTCCGGCTGCATGCCGCTGCTGGTGCAGATGATGCACGCCCCGGACAACGACCAGGAGGTGCGAAAGTGCGCCGGGCAGGCGCTGCACAACGTGGTGCACAGTCATCCGGACGAGAAGGCCGGACGGCGGGAGGCCAAGGTGCTGCGCCTGCTCGACCAGATCGTGGACTATTGCTCCTTCCTGAAGACGCTCCTCCAGAGCGGGGGCGAGGCCATAGCCGATGACTCCGATCGCCATCCGCTGGCGGCCATCTCGTCGCTGATGAAGGTCAGCTTCGATGAGGAGCATCGCCATGCCATGTGCGAGCTGGGAGCCCTCCATGCGATCCCGAACTTGGTGCACTTGGACCACGCCGTGCACGGCCCGAAGCCGGAGGATCAGTGCTGCAATTCGCTGAGGAGATACGCCCTGATGGCCCTCACCAACCTGACCTTTGGGGATGAGAACAACAAGGCCCTGCTGTGCGGACAGAAGCAGTTCATGGAGGCCCTGGTGGCCCAGCTGGACTCGGCGCCCGACGATCTCCTCCAGGTGACGGCCAGCGTGCTGCGAAACCTCTCCTGGCGGGCGGATAGCAACATGAAGGCGGTTCTCAATGAGATTGGCACGGTGACGGCCCTGGCCCTGGCGGCCATGCGGAACAAGAGTGAGAATACGCTGAAGGCCATCCTCTCGGCCCTGTGGAACCTCTCGGCGCACTGCAGCACCAATAAGGCGGAGTTCTGTGCCGTCGACGGAGCCCTGGCCTTCCTGGTGGGAATGCTAAGCTATGAGGGACCCAGTAAGACCCTGAAGATCATCGAGAATGCTGGAGGCATCCTGCGCAACGTGTCCAGCCACATTGCGGTGTGTGAACCGTATCGGCAGATCCTGCGCCAGCACAACTGCCTGGCCATCCTGCTGCAGCAGCTCAAGTCCGAGAGCCTGACGGTGGTGAGTAACTCCTGCGGCACTCTGTGGAACCTCTCGGCGCGATCGCCCGAGGATCAGAAGTTCCTGTGGGACAACGGGGCTGTGCCCATGCTGCGTTCGCTGATCCACTCGAAGCACGCCATGATCTCAGAGGGCAGCTCCTCGGCCCTGAAGAACCTGCTGAACTTTCGCCCGGCAGTCCAGAACCAACACCAGCTGGACCCCATTGCCCGTTCCATGGGGCTGAAGGCTTTGCCCACTCTGGAGGCGCGTAAGGCCAAGGCGCTGCAGCAGGAGCTGGGCGAGCGGCATACGGCGGAGACGTGCGACAACTTGGATACGGGCGGCAAGCTGGCCAAGGACAGCCATCGGGGCTCGAGCTCCTCCGGACGCCATCGCGCGGTGCCCCGCTTAACGCGCTCGGCCATGCTCACGAAGAGCGAGAGCAGGGATTCGGTTTACTCGGCCAAGTCGGACTCTGCCTACGATCACCTCATTCGCTCCGCCTCAGCCTCGGATGCCCATCGCAAGGTGAAGCCCAAGATCACCGACTTTGAGCTGGAAATGGAGCAGGATGCGGAGGTCACCGAGGAGCAGCCCATTGACTATTCGGTCAAGTACAGCGAGAGTGCCACCAAGACCTCGACATATCAGGAGACGGACCTGGATCAGCCCACGGACTTTAGCCTGCGCTATGCGGAGAACCAAATCGAATCCGACCTGGACATATCAGGACCTGCAGGCGCACCCAAGAGCACCACCACGCCGGCTGAGGCAGAGCCAGCCAAATCCGAGGGTCAGGAGATTCTCCTCATACTCGATGACAGCGTCAAGTGCTATCAGACCGAGGACACGCCCTATGTCATATCCAATGCAGCTTCCGTCACCGATCTACGAGCGGCAGTTAAAGCCGAAACCGAAGCTGAGGCTGAGGTGGAGCCCAAGCCGGAGGTTAGGGATGTGGCTGCCAAGGGAGGAGCTCCCAAGAAGGTAAATACCAAACTCTCTCAGTGTGGCTCAGGCTCTTATACGCCAGAGAAGCCCATCAATTACTGCGAGGAGGGAACGCCCGGCTACTTTAGTCGCTACGATTCCCTCAGCAGCCTGGACGAGGCTGGCAAGGCCAATCAAGCCACCAAGTCAGCAAAGCCCGAGGAATCCCAGCCAGCTGAGCAGGTGCTGGTCACCAAACCAGCCACGCAGGGGAGTTCTGCTCTAGAAACCCCGCTCATGTTCTCGCGTCGCAGCTCCATGGATTCCCTGGTCCACGATCCGGATGTGGATGTGGCCAATTGCGATGACAAGAGCTCGGTGGTCAGTGACTTTAGTCGCCTGGCCAGTGGCGTTATCTCGCCCTCAGAGATCCCAGATTCCCCCACCCAAAGTATGCCACAATCCCCAAGGCGAAATAGTGCAGCAGGATCGGGTTTGGCAGCGAATCCCGCTCCGATTCCCTCCAGTCAGCGGCCACTAAGGAGCGTCTTTGAGGACGACCTGAGCAGCTTCAATGTGGAGCATACGCCGGCCCAGTTCTCCACGGCCACCAGCTTGAGCAACCTAAGCATCGTGGACGATGAGAAGGCGCCGGCGAGCGTGGCGGAGGAGGACAACGAGGATGAACTCCTGCTGGCCAACTGCATCAACATGGGCATGCAGCGCAAGCAGGCAGATCCCGAGGAAACCATTCGTAGCTATTGCACGGAGGACACACCAGCCCTGCTCTCCAAGGTGGCCAGCAACACCAATCTCTCGGCCATCTCCCTGAGCTCCAATGAACCCAAAGATGCAGTGAACCCTCAGCAGGTTTATGCTCATCAGCTTTCCGATGACGTGTCCTCGAACACCTCGGACTGCGGCGGAGCAGCAGCCGGTCACCTGCTGCAGCAATGCATCCGCGATGGCATGCAGAAGCCGCTCGATCCCATTGCCATGCTCCGTCGTGGGGGTAACAATCTTCCAGGGTATCAGCCCTCCGCCGATGAGATGAGCAAGTTCTTGGTGGAGGACAGTCCCTGCAACTTCTCGGTGGTTTCTGGCCTCTCCAACCTCACAGTGGGCTCCAGTCTGGTGGGGCCAGCGGTGCAGCTCAAGGAGTCCCTGGGGTAAGTAGTAGCACTAAGAAAGAAATATATACACACATACAGAGAAACGAGAGCACAGCGCGAACCGTGCTCATCGTTCCGCATTCGATCTGCGACTGAAAATCGGTGTCTAGTTGTGCTTGTTTTCGAACGAAGGCTTCGAGATCGAAACACCCGAATGCTCTCTGGGGTTCTAGACATTTCGTTCGGCTGCTCTGGGGTTCCAGGCTCAGCCGTTTGGTTGATAGCACTTTTTTCGCTGTTTGACGCCTCTATATATTTCTTGCTTAGTGGTAGTAGGTTTTGACTTTCTTTTAATTATGTTTTGTTTTAACATCAAGTGGTGCTTTAAGTAAGGATCCCTCTGAGTTATCTCCTAGCTCACGGCTAACCCCTTTGATTCCCCACAGATCTAGTGGGGATCCAAAGCCCCCGGGAGCCGAGGCAGCTCCCAGACAAGAGCCTGGCCGACGACCGCCGCATTGGCAAGATGATTCGCTGAGCTCCCTTTCCATAGACTCGGAGGATGACACCAATCTACTGAGTCAGGTAATCCTCAACCTTAACCTTATTGTTAACCATATTCTTAGGTAGTTCTCCCCCGCTTTCCAGGCTATTGCCGCTGGCTGCAATAGGCCCAAATCGAATCTTGGCTTCAGCTCGAACGGCAAGCGCTCCAGCTCGCTGAGCTCCTCGCAGCCCATGGCCATCAATGCGGCCACCTCGGCCAGCTCCCTGAACTCGGCAATGACCGTGCGCAAGCACCACCACCAGCAGCACCAGCAGGAGTCGTATAGCTCCGTGGACTCCAGCGACTCGAACGACAACCAGTCCAAGTCGCTTTTCGAGCTGTGCATTCTCAAGGGCATGTACAAGTCGAAGGAGCCGGGAGCGGGAGCGGGACCTAGGTCCCAGCATCAGCCCATTGTGGGAGCAGCCTCCACACAATCGGATCCCAATCTCAAGCAGTTTGACTCGCTGCCAGTGCAGCTTCCTTCTAATATACAGCCCAAGCGGCAGCGGCATCATCACCATCACCACCACCATCATCATCACCGGGAGCGGGAGCGGGAGCGCAAGGACGAGAAGCTGCTGCAGGAGTGCATCAACACGGGCATCTCCAAGAAGATCAGCACTGTGCCAAAAAACGTCCTGGCTACGTCTGCAGCTGCATTGGAACCGTGTCACCCAATGGCAGCTACTACATCAGCAAGTGCCCTCAGCACAGCAGCTCCAGACGTAGAGCAGAAAGCGCACGCCACCAGCAATCCGCACCCGCTCCAGCTCCAGCACCCGCTCCCGAACAGCCACATCCCGAATCCTATCGCCGGCACCGACATCGACACGGCAAAAAGTCCAGCAGCTCCAGGTCCAGGGAGCGGGAACGAGCGCGAGAGCGATCTCGCGACCGCTATTGGGTCTAAGGATGAATCCAGCGATGAATCGAATCAGTCGTTCATCCTGGACACCATGGTAAGAATGGACAGTGCTCCTCCTCCCGAAACTTGCGCCAATGAGAGGCACAAGGACCCTGACCTCATGCTCAAGTCCGTGGAGAGGCTGACCCTGGAGTTTGTCACGTCGGCGGAGCAGTTGAGGAGCACCAGCAAGACCACCAGCAGCAGCAACAACAACACCTGGAACGAGCACACCTGTCCCAATGACGTGAGCTTCCCCAGCGTCAGTCAGACGGCTCCGGCTCTGGCCTCCCTCAGCCTCGATGATGAGCCCCCGAGGGGCGAGCTGATTGAGATTACGCCCACGAACGAGCAGCAACCGACGTCGCTGGAGGGGGAAACGGATACCCTGGTCAACGGGCATTGCGAGAGCTACTCGGGATCCTCAGGAGGAGGCCTCAACTTCCAGCTGGGCGGACAGGTGCAGAATGCCGGGGTAAGACTGGAGCCCCAGAGGCTGTTGTTCAATGGAACGAGTGCCTCCATGATGACCAACTCCACGATGATAGCCTTTGAGGCACGGGCGCTGGCGGAGAACCTGCTGCAGCCCGATGCCGTCGCTGACTTGGACAACACGGAGATGACCTTCAGCATCAACAGCCTGGACTTGGACAATGTGCGGCCGCCATCGGGCATGGAATCGCTGAACAGCTGCTACCAGGAGCACTCGCAGCCGAGCTCCTTGCGCCAGCAGCTGCCGAGCAAGAGCCCTCGATTCGCGCGGAAGATGTTCCCAGCCAACTTGGTGGCAAGAAGAGCCCTCGGCGGGCACTTGGCGGGCAGTGCGGAGAGCGTGAACTCCAGCTGCAACCTGCTGGACAACATCAAGCCGCCCTCGCTGATGGACGAGCTGCTGGACTCCATGATAAGTGTGGACAGCATTCAGTCGGAGGTGGCCGATGGGGAGCAGGACTGCAGCATGGCCACCACCATTTCGGTGTCCAACTACGAGACGGCTCCCTGCGACGATCAGACGCTGACAGTGCTCCAGAGCTGCTTCGACGAGGATGAAGATGCCACCATGAATGACTACAGCTCCGCGGAGTCCACGCCCAAGCAGGGATCCACGCCCTCTCCCAATCGACGCTCTCTCACCCCCAAGCAGAAGCGTCGCTTGGCCAAGGATCGCTTCAAGACGTACACCATAGCCACCAGCGATGTGGAGGCCCTGGAGCTGAATGAAACGCTGCAGATCGAGATTGTGGAGACAGCAGCTGAGCCGCAGGTGGCCACAACCTCACCCCGCGCCCATGGCCGGCGGAGAGGCAGTGCCGAGCGGTACAAGACCCAGTTGATTGAGTGTCCCCGGGCCTTGATTCAGCCCCCAGTCCTCGACGATTGCCCCAGCGAGCAGCTGTCCTCGATCAGGGCCATGATGCAGCAGTTTACCTTCATCACGGACATTAATATGGAGCAGGCTCAGCCGGATGAGCTTGCAGGAGGTGGAGAGGTGGCAGAGTCCCCGGAGTGTAATCAGAACTCGGAGACAGAGTCCTGCGATGGCCAGGAGCCAACGCAGTTGCCTCCACCGCCGCCCATTGAAGAGGCCAAAGCAAACCAGGCCAAGCCCACAACTCTGGAGCCTGCCACGGCCGTCAAACTGGTGCGGGGTCGCAAGAAGCCAGCCTATGTCTCGCCCTACTCCATGCAAAGTCAGCGGAACAGCAGCAATGCTGCCGCGTCCAAGAAGAAGACCCTCTCGCCCACAATTGCCAAGCGCAGCCTGGTGCCCAACACAGCCGGTGTGAGGCTGCCAGCCAAGAAGAAGGCAACGCCGCCACCACCAGAGCCTGCTCCTCCTCCGGCTCCTCGCTTGGAACGCCAGGGAACGTTTGTCAAGGACGAGCCCACGAACTCGAACGTGCAAGTGCCCGTTGTGGAGGCGAAACCCGCTCAGACCAGTCCCACGCATCGGGCTTCCAAGCTGCCCACAAAGAAGAACGCAGAATCACCGGCCAAGGCTGGTTCTCCCAAGAGGATTGCCTCGGCGCCGGCACCTCTGCGTCGGGTGACGCCAGTCAGGGCCAATACCAGCCTCCGTTTAGCCGGGACCAAGTCCACGGCTGCCTCTCGTGTGGTCTCCGGCCGGGTGTCGGCCACCACCCCTCCCTCTCGCAGCAATTCCAACCTGAATGGCAGCAGTGCCGCTGCAGCGGCCGCGGTCAAGATCAACCAGGCCCAAAGTCGGATTGCCAACATCTGGAAGCGAGTGGACGAGGCCAAGACAAAGCAATCGTCGTCGTCGTCGTCGTCCTCCAACCTGAGGACACAGCAAACGAAATCTTCCAATACGATCAACGCAAATGGGAATGGAAATGGAAAGAATGGAAAGCCGACGCTCCTGCGCAGCTCCACCTTTGACAACTCTCCAAATGGCGGGGCGGCAGGAGGAGGCATCAAGTCCAAGTTGCCGGTGGTGGGAGCGCGCAAGTAAGCCTACCTTTCACATAATCACAGGTTAGACAAGCGATTCGGAAAGTTGAGACTTTACTCCGAAAGTGGAGACTGTACTCCGAAAGTGGAGACTGTACTCCGAAAGTGGAGGCTTTACTCCGAAAGTGGAGACTTTACTCCGGAAGTGGAGACTTTACTCCGAAAGTGGAGACTGTATTGCGAAAGTGGAGACTGGAATAGGAACAGGAACAGGACTGTATTTGTAATTGTCACGCATTTTTTGGGAACGGAACACGCACACACACAGTCCACAGTCCACATCCACAAGAGTCAGAGTTGAAATCAAAGAATTTTAGGCTAGATGGCAATATATATATTATAACCATTATTCTACTCTCCCTCTACCCAATATAATATACTTTGTAAGCAACCAGTCTAGCATAGAGTTAGCGCAAACTCCTAGTAACTTGAACTAATCCAAATCACAGTCAGTGAGGGAGCTCTCTCCAGATCTCCCGATCGTGTGTAGCCAAATGTATTGCATATATACTATATACACTAGATCAGGCCTTTCAACGTGTGTACAACTCTCTTATATATACAAGATGTATACTGGCATATATGTAATTGATATATATTCGACATTGCTGCACCCAGTTTCCACGAAAGGTTTTACCCCCAGTCCAATATGTACTTTGTTTTCACTTTTACACTTAGTTGGAGAGTCACGAAGATCACACGGGATCTACTTAAACCTATTACAACCTTTTAATTGCACAAGTGTTTTAGGTATCAGGCCCGAAGTCACACCGTTTTTGGGATTATTTTCTAAGTTTAATATGCCCTTGGCTTCCTTAATGCAAAAACCAAATATTTGAAGAGAAATGAAAATCACTTTTTATAGTCACAGCTTTTTAAGTATTCTTTTTTATATAATTTAGCCTACTTAAGTGAACGAGAACGAGTTTTAGAGAGCAGCTTTTATATATTAAGCCAATTATTTGCGACTTTGTTTCAACCGTTTCAAGACGATTAAAAATTTTTAATGAATAATAAAACGAAATATGCTTTTCAGCAAGAAAAATAAATACAAATTGTGGGTTTTATTATAAATATATTAGATTTATTTATATTTATAGGAAAAGTAGGAAAATTAAATAGGAAAGCATTCCCAGGATTAGGTATATGTATGCCTTATCACTTTCTCGTTCCTGCTTCCACGCTTTTCCTGCAATGTACAATCAAAGCAGCAACCACAGCTTATATGTTATACTCAGTGGTGATTTATACTTGGATTCTCAGGATAAGGTGTTTTTCGGAATGATGATTTGTATATGTATGCTTTATCACTTTCTCTCTCTCCCTGTTCCACGTATTTTTCTGCAATGTACAAGCAAAGCAGCAACAACAGCTTATATGTTCTACTCAGAGGAGATTTATTCTCGGAAACGAAGCCGAAAGAAAATATGAGAAGCCTACTTTATTACCTAAATAATGTTTGACGTCTATGAATTTAGTTGGAAACGAAAGAGAAAATTAATTGTGTATACTAGTTTTTTTACATGTTTGGAGTTTGCTTTTTTTAGTCATCCTGAAACCGCAATGACAGATAATGGAGATCAGACGGGAACCAAGGCGAATGAAGAGGAGATATACAGTGAGCGATGGTACTCCACGCTCATTCAAATCGCTATTCCCTTCTTTCTGGCCGGCCTGGGAACGATTACGGCCGGACTAATGCTGGGCAACGTGCAGGACTGGCAAGTGTATCGTCAGGTAAACGAGCTCTTCGTCCTGGTATCAGTCCTTTGTGGCCTAAAGGGTAATCTGGATATGTGCGTAGCCTCGCGGATTTGCACCCACTCCAATGTGGGGCATTTGACCAACCGGAAAGCAATCCTGCAGATAGTCATTGGCAACATGGCCTTGGTTCAGCTTCAGGCCATCGTGTGTGCCACACTGCTCAGCCTGATAACGGTCCTGGTCAGTTGGGCGGTGAACCAGAAGGATAACTACAAGCACTTCCCCCTACTGGCAGCGGCCGCTCTGATCACCTCCAGTTTCTCCTGCTTCCTCCTGGACTCTTTTTTAATGGTCATCATCCTGTTCTCTCAGCGCTTGAGCTTCAACCCGGACTACATGGCCATACCGATCGTGGCTTCTCTGGGCGACGTGGTGACCATCAGCGTGCTCTCCTTTACGGCGGCAAGCATAAATGACCTGTCCGACCCATACACCTGGATCAGTATTTGCGTGGTGGTCACCTACCTGGGCATTCTGCTGCCCATTTGGCTGGTGGTGGTGCTGCGGAACGTCTATGTGCGCCCCATCTTGATGATGAGCTGGATACCTGTGATCGGGGCGCTGTGCATAAGCCAGATCGCTGGATTCGTGCTCAGCTCCTGCGTGTCGGACTTCCATGGCTTCGCCGTCCTCTCGCCCATTATAAATGGGATCGGGGGCAACCTAGTCTCCGTCCAGGCCAGCCACATGGGCAGCGTCTTGTACAGGCGTGCCACTCTGGGCACCCTGCCCGAGGGTTCACGCATACTGGAGTGGCCGCATCGTGTCTACTTCTGCGGCAGCGTCTACTCCCGCGTGTCGCGCATCCTCATCTTTGTCTCTGTGCCCGGCAACGTTGTATTCGTCTTACTGGCCGATTTTATTTACATGTCGCACCTTTCAATCAGGTGGACCTTCGTCGTCGCCTTCGTGGTTTTTAGTCTGATCCAGCTGTTCATCCTGCTGTGGCTGGCGTATGGTTTGGTGCATTGGCTTTGGCGATGCAAGATCGATCCCGACACGGCGGCGATTCCGTATCTAACAGCCATGGGCGATACACTCGGTTCGAGTCTCCTGGCAGCGATGTTCCACCTGCTGAGACTGGCCAAGGAGGAGTACGAGACCAGTAATCAACCCTTGATGAAAATCCGCTAACGACTATAGATAAATGCAAACAAAAAAAGTGTTTATTAAAAATATTTAGAATTTAGTAATACATATTATTTAAATGTCGCGCGAAACGAGCAGTGTGCTCGTCGTCTACAAATTAGGGCAGATTTTCTGGCAACTGGCCACACTTAAGTCGCTCTTGACATTGACGTTGCCAGACTGCGAAGAAAATGCGCCATCGATACCAACAGAACTGGAGAAACATCGATGATTCCCTGGCATCGACGTTTCTTTCATGATAGTCCATCTCTAGATCTTCACGTTTTTGTTCACTTACGTCGTAAATCTTCACGTTTTTGTTCACTTACGTTCTAGATCTTTACGTTTTTGTTTGGGATTTTTTAGGGTGAAATATCGACTATTTGAGATTTTTTAGGGGGAAAGCTAAATTTTCATCTGGCAACACTGAACGAGTAATAAACAAACTGCAAATAGTCCGTTCCGCGACCAAACAAGCGAATCTTCCCGAGAAAACACTCAACATGCCACGGATGACGCGGACGCGCGCCCAGTAAAGATTCCCGCCAGCGAACGTGGTTGCCGAGACCCAAGAGGAGACTTAGCAGCGACCAGAGCCAGCGGATTGGGAGTGTGTGTGGTGTGTAGAGTGTACAGAGTGAAAGAGTGAAAAGGCACGAAAATAAACGCAAAAAATCAATGGCCTCCCCTGCAAGGGGGTCGCCCTCCGCGTATGTGAGAGCCCCCGGCGGCGCGGGACCTTGAGCCAGCAGCCAAACACTCTCCCGCGTCTATTTACCATGGCCATCGGTCGCCGCCACCACCCCACCTGGCGAGCGAGCGAGCGAGCGGACAGGTGTTGTCACAGTCCGCATCTTCAAGTGTTAGGGCGTTGAATAACTCGGGCCTTGTATGTGCGCGTGTCTGTATATGTGTTGGCCACGCAAAGCACACAGATACATGCGCAGGGCTAATCAGAGGTTTTGCCAAAGATAAGGGCCAACATCGCAGCCAAAGAGTTTGCCTCACTCCGCTATTGCCCCAGTATTACCCATTCCCACAGTCAAACGCAGCTGGCTGGCTGACGACTGTTTCTGTTTCTGTTTCGGTTTCTGCGGCTGACTCGCACCCGTGACTCAACCTCTCTCGATCCGAACCGATCCGATCCGTTTCCATCCGCTCCGCGAGTGCCAGAGCCAGCTAAACCGTCGTCACAGCCAACACAGTTCGGGCTCTTGGCCATTTTTTAGCTCAGAGTTCACCTAAAGTTAAAGGGTAACACCACAAACCGTAAATTAAATAGAGTATTTGCGATTTTTTTAAGGCAAAATAACCTGGAAATCATTTAAAAAATTTTAAAACTGCGAAACACTAGCAAGAAGCATCTAAAAGTTATTTATCACAAAATAAGTGATTTATAAAATTAACCCTACACTCTGCTTTTTAATTCTAATATAAATATACAGTGGGATTTAGTGAGATTTTGAATTAGGAATATCGTAAATTTAAGTGATTAAATTGTTGCTAGTTTCTCCATGCTTTAATGTTTTTAACTGCAAAATTTCTTGACTAAAAGAGAGAAATTTTTGTGCCTATATATTCATCAACAATTGCCTATTTTTTTAGCCAGTTTTAACAGTTTCTTTGAACATTTACTCATTGGTGTTACCCCTTCAAATCGAGGCCCCAATCAGACGACTCAAAATCGATTCCTCATACAGTTACTCCCATACATTTTCGCAATTCCCCCGGGCGTGTGTGTTTGTGTATGTGTTTATTGTTATCAAGCTATCAAGCTTCTTTTTTCGGGGTCCCCACCTCATTTGGGAGCTGTGCCTGTATTGTGTTATTAAATTAATACATTTATCTTTTGTTTTGCGCTCTGTTCGCTGTGCCCTTTTCATTGGCGTGTCCGTTATTTGCGTATTGTTTTCGCCGTACAATAAATTCGTGTTGTGTGCTCTCTGCTCCCTTGTCCCCAATTATTATGCAGGGAAACCAGACGAGAGCTCTCCAAAGCCTAAAGCTCCACGCACCAGACCCCTCAACCAGACGGAGGACCAGACCCCGGCTAAATGAGCAGCGGTATGAGGTCGCAGGACGGTTCACAGGCAGCAGCGCTGCCTCGGGCCAAGATCAACGCTGCCAGCACGTTGCTTACCCAGGATGAGAACGATGCAGTCTTCCGGCTGCTGGGCAAAAAGTGTCAGGTGAGTGATCATGCATAAGCTGTGGGTGATTAATAATTAGGCAATGAAATGGTTCCCCCGTTGAAACCATCGCAGAGCTTGATGAAGCACTTCCTGCGGCTCAAGTGTTGCCCGAGTGAAACCCAATATCGGTCGACAGCTGTTGCTGCTGGCTTGTTGGCGAATATTTAACTTCTACACTGTTCTGCATTATCTAATGGCTTTTCGCATGTATCAGGAGTGGTATCTGCAATAGATATCGGTTATGGGATACTTTGAAAGTTCTTGGAAATAGTTATAGTTAGTAAATAATACGAGGGTCGAGCCAGATTTGGTTTTGAAGTAAATATTTAAAAGGGACAATAAGAGTGACCACTGAAAGATAAATCTGCAAGCAAAAAATATTAGTAAATTCTTTTTAAAAAATCGATTATAAAAATTCTACTAAATCCATTCTTTTTTTTAAATGAGTATAAAAATAATTAGCCTGAGGCAACGGTTCTTTTTTGCTTGGAAATGTATGATTCATAAATACCTTTAAGAAACAAGTTATGGCTTGTGGTTAAAAAAGTCTGAATAATTTGGGCAATTACGAAACAAGATAAAACTAAAACCTATTACTAAAGAAAGAATATTTGTTTTAAATATATGAGAAATGTTGATAGATCTCTGCTTTCCTCTCTCTGACTTTTCTGATAAGCAATATTATTATGTAAAAGTACTGGGATAGCCCATTGACTCATTACATTACGAGAAAGCATTTATGCATCATGCAAAAAGAGGATAAAAGCTGTGACTCTCTCTGTGGGCTCTCTTTATTTATAATTTATAATATTCCCTAAACCTCTAGCTGTCCTGGCCAGTTTGGTTAGTTTAGTTGGCTTTGCAGGTATTACCTATATTTACCTAACACTGACTCGTACTTTTATCAGCAAACAGCTTGAGCCACCATTGATAGGCCGCCAACAACAGTTGTTTTTTTATTTATTTTGTTTTCATATTCCCCATTATTATTGGGTTGACACAGCCGATTCCGCTCCGAAGTGAAAGAGAAACCAACTTGCGGGGAAGTTCGCTCCATTGGGCTGCGATAAGTCGTCGTTAGGCCATTTGTGGCCAAACCTTATCTTATCAATCCTTCCATCCGCCAATGCCAGGTGCGATAAGAATGCCCTGAAATTGTAGTGGTAGTGGAAAACTGGAATGTGGCCATTTAACGGTAACCGTTATGCGGATAATTATGGTGTGCACAACATGAAAAAATCGCTAATTTCGATTCGAAATTCACGCTTTGCTAATTTTGCAAACTTTCCATTGACAAAACATTTCCAAATGCAGCTTGAACTCTGCCAATGTAAGGCAACCAATGCAACTGCCGGCTAAGGTAGTTAGCCTTTACATTTTCATTTTCACACAGAGAGAAAAAAATTAGTCCTCATAAATGGTGATCGATTGAGATTTATATATATTTCTATTAAATATTTTGATCTTTCACTGTTGTATTGAATTTATTATCTAGAATATATATTTAAGAGGCAAATGATCTGTTTTTAACTTAATAATATAGTTTTTATCAAGTTATAAAGCTATAGTTAGTGTGCTCGACTATGAGATACCGGGTACTCGAAGCAGGGTCCGTTATTGGCCTAATTTATCGTTCTATTGAACTCCAATATGGGAAATAAACCCGCACTAAATTTATATATACATACTTCGTGGGGTCAAGGATGTCCTCCTTCTGGTAGATTTTAACATTTTCGGTTGTAACTAAGTTAAAATATTCTCGTATTCTATGACTTAACCGGGGAATAAATAATTTCTAGCTCCACGTTAACGCACCATTTATTAATAACTTATAAAAATTGATATTAAGCAATCTACCCCACTGATATCATTCAAGATCAACTTATCTTATCAATCATCATGCCTTTTCCTATGCACATTTCTTTCGGTGCACGCTACCCTGCCTTTGTAGTGGATGACATAGTGTCACATTCACAGTGTGATAACACGCTCATAGCTCAGAGCTGCAGCTTTACTAAGCTGCCGATGATGTTGTTATTGTGGTTTGGCAGCCGCTTGTCGCAACAGTTGCTCGCATTTATTTGTATACACTTATTTAACGCATTTTCTGCACATTTGCCAGTCCAAAGCCCAAAGCCGGACTTTCTAATGGATGTTTATGTTTATTATTGGCTTTTGTCACGCTTTGAACCTTTACTTTGGCTTCACAGTGGCAGCAGCAGCTATTGGCTGTCTTCAGTGTTCAGTCTTCAGTCCTCAGACCAATCGAATTTGATTACTTTTCAAAGAATTTTATAAACAACGGAAGTGACGCTCTATAAATATTTATATACGCTCTTAAACATCTATAAATAGCTCATTATTCTTTAAATATATTTTGCAAAGTATATAAAGATATTCTCAGTGTGTGTGTGACATAATAAAGAGACCACAGGGCGTATGAGCATGTTTACCGCTTGGCCCATATGGGTTAATTTTCACCGCTAAGGCCCCCCCCTCTCTCTCTCTCTCTCTTAAGTTCCCCTACCTCTCGGTGGCAATGACCACTTTTGGTTGTCGCTGGTTTTCCATCGATTTTAATGCTTTTTGAAAAAAGAAAAAGAGACAGCAAGCTTGTACGTAGAAGGCAAGACATCATTTTACAATGCTACTTATGTATGTCCACACGAACTCGTACACAGCCACACACAAACACACACAGAGCTGGTAAAAAGCAGCTAAGCATCAATAAAAATTCAAATGTGTTCACAATTTCGCACTTGCCAGATACGAGAGTTGAGCGCGACTGTGTGTGGGTTGGAAAGCATCCACATCCACATCCACATCCACCATCACCATCACATAATCCGCTCGTCAATGTCTCTTTCTCTTTTATTTGCGGCAAAGGTCAGGCTGCAAATGTTTCTGCATGGCCATCCATCCATCCGTTCGTGCTCATCTCTAATGCCCATTAATTGATTATGTTGGTTCTGTAACTCAGCTGCATTGTTTCACATTTTTTTGGGGCACTTCAGAGGCGTCTAGTTGGATCAATTAGCAATGATTACGGTCAGAGGGTCACGCTCTGGCCTCGGCCAAATGCCACAAAGCACACACACACACTCGCTTGTTTTCGTTTCTCCAAGGGACAATAAGTAATTCCCGTGGCCTTGCAGGCTGTCCAAGAAATTCTCACGGAGGTTTCCTCCATAAATAATGGACAGTTTGCCTTGACTTCTCTGGCGCCAAAGGATAAAGCTTATAGTATATCAGGGTTTTGGCAAAGTATTCTAATGCGGCAAATCTCTGGTGCTTCTCCGGTTGTCGCCAGCACTTCCTGTCTGGGTCATAAACGAGCAAAACACCATAAAAAAATACTTGTACACAGAAAGAAACTTAAAAAATTACAATAATTACCCCAAGCTTCTCTTGCCAAAGCCTATTTTTGAATCAAGGGATCCTATAACATCCTAATCAAGACTCCAAATTAGACCCGTTTTCTTTGAGTGTCTCCAATTATGCATTTCCGTTGCACTCCGCACGCTCTGTTCGGTGTTGGGGTCTCCACTAGACTAATGTCCAGAGCCTAGACTTACGCGCTTCCATCAACGCATCAACGGGTGCTACGTGCTGGCCATGCCAAGTGCCGGGATTAGCCATCGAACTCTGCCGGCTGCAGTTGCTGCAAGAGCTGGCCAAGCGCTGGCTAATTCCGTATTCAAATGAGGCAAAAGCCACACTCACTGGGGGCCAACGACTCGAAAAGCAGCGAAACCGAAAGTCAGATGAGTTTTTCAGCTCGACCGGGACAGTTCATAGAGTTTGGGAGTCGGATTGATCGTTGCATTCAAATGAGGCGCAAACTGAAGGTGGTGAATCGAAGCCTTTTGTTCGGCTGGATTAGATAATAATCGGCCTTCGGGGCCTTTCTATCGATGTGTAACGCAATCCCCTCTGCTCTTGCTCCACTTTCAGACACTGAACACCGCCGTGGTGCAGATCTACAAGACGGAGGGCAGTGCCCACGCCCACTGGAAGAAGCGGCACACGGGCGTCGTGTGCTTCGTGAAGGACAGCGCCATCAGGTCCTATTTCATGCGAGCCTACTGCCTGATCAAGAACGAACTGATCTGGGAGCACGAGCTATACGACGGCATGCAGGTGGTCAAGTCCAGGCCCTTCCTGCTAACCTTTGAGGGCACCGTAAGTACACTCTCTTGGGGATCTCTATTAAGTTCGATCTCTAAGCTAAGCTGATACTCCAGGATGGTCACGTGGGCTTGAACTTCGTGTCCGAGGAGGAGTGCGACACCTTCTTTCGCATTGTGGACGCCACCATTAAGACGCGTAACCAAAAGCGACAGGAGAAGCGCAACCGCCAGAAGAGCCAGCAGGCGCCCAATGCGCCAGTGCATCCCTATCCGCATGAGACCTCCCGCCCGCCGGCCATGCAGGGCGGACTGTCGGCCACCGATGGCGGCGGCAACGTGCAGCTGCGCAACAACAAGATCAACTCGGTAACCTTGACGCCAGCACCGCCCAAGAACTTCCTGTCCAGCAGCTTCGGGCTGAGCAGCCAGGCCAAGGACAAGAAGCGCAAGGTGACCAAGGCGGACATTAGCCAGCCGACGAACTTTGTCCACGTCAGCCATGTGGGCTGGGATGCGGACAAGGGCTTCGATCTGACGGGCCACGAGAATGACGAGATGCTGAACGAGTTCTTCGTCAAGGCTGGCGTGTCGGAGAACGAGCTGAAGGACCGGGACACGCGCGCCTTCATCTACGACTTTATAGAGAACCACAATGTGCTGGCCACGGTGAAGCAGGACAGTGTGGAGTCCCCAACGGAATCAACGCCCCATATGCCGCCCCCGGTGCCGAGTCGTCATCAACACGTTAGTTTGCTCAAAGCTTGGTTTTTTTGTTTGCAATTTAAATTGTTTTTCGATATCTTGCAGCCGCAGAATGGTAACCAAAGAACCGCTCCTCCGCCGCCGCCGGCGAGACAGCCGCCGCCGCCAGTGCCCACCACTGTGCCGGGCGCCACGCGAGCTCCACCGCCACCCAGCAGACCGCCACCTATCAGTGCCCATCAGCCGGCGCCTCCGCCGCCGCCGCCTGTCAGTGCGCCTGTAGTAGCAGTAAGTACTTGGACTTGGAAAGGATCATTAATAAGTTAATTAATGTTTTTTGAATGATTACACAGCCGCCTCCACCGCCGCCGCCACCACCCACAGCGGCGGTGCCGCCTCCACCGCCCCCGCCCATGCCAGTGGGAGAGATCCCAGCCATTGCCACAACGCGCGCCCCAACCCAAGCGGCCAAGCTGGCAGCAGCCTCTGCTCCCGATCCACGCAACGAACTCATGGACGCCATTCGCAAGGGAACCACGCTGAAGGTGAGTCACAAGTATGCCTCCTTACTAGAGCTGTAAAACTATCGATGATACTATCGATATTATCGATGGTGTTGTGCTCCGCGTCACTATCGATTGTTCTTTTTCACCATCGATACATCGCGTTAGCAGTTAATCAGTGAATTCGTATAAAATTTACAAGTTTTTTCCAAAAAATTTAATTTTAAATTAGTATATTCTTAAGAACGGACCAAAACATTTTTCTTTAATTTCCAATCATCAATATCAAAAACTATCTTTATATAAAATCTATATAGACAGTAATTGTGAAATAATTTCTTGAATTTTTTTTATTACATAAAATCTTATATAAATTATGCCATTTAATTTGGTTTGTTTAAGCAAAGTAAATTTTTTAAACACATTTTATTTTGCCGATAGTATCGATATTATCGATGGTTTGGACTATCACTATCGAAAATATCGAGTAAGGGCACTATCGATGGTTTTACAGCTCTACTCCTTACCTTACTTAAATCCTTTTTTTCCCCCCCTTTAATCCTTACAGAAAGTGGACACGGCCACGCTGAGCACTGGCAGTGGGGACACGCGCAGCGATCTTATGAAGGACATTCGCCAGGGCATCGAGCTGAGGCCGGCCAAGGAGCGGGAGCTGGGCAGCCAGCGGCTCAGCGACAATGGCGGTGGCGGCACCGATGCCCTGGCCGATGCCCTGCGCCGGGCGCTGGCCGCACGCGGCAATGCCATACACTCTGACGAGGATGAGACCGATTCCGAGGACAATGACAACGAGTGGGACTAAGGAGAGGGAGGGGAGCCTATATGGATGCGGAAGCAGACACTATTCCAAAAACAAATAAGCAATAATTTAGTTTGTGCTTTGGCATTTCGGTTTATCGCTAGATAAATCTCTGTAAATACTGTTAGAGAATTTTTCATACCTCTTTAATCTTTAATCTTTAATTTAATCGTATCGCAAAGTACTAAAAGATAAACCCCTTAATCATCCGGTTTCGTTTCTTTCCCCCCCTCGCATTTGCATATCCATAAAGCTGCTCAATTAAATATGAACACGACACACACATGTGTTGTTTCATATAAAAATAATATAATATGTGTAAGTGAATGACCCCCGCAAACCCTGTTCAGACTTTAGTGCCAAAAACTTGAGAATGTTATAAATGCGAACTGAAAGAGTATGTAAACTGAGCGAAGAAAATTTATTATAGCAAATATATATATATATATTATAAATCTATAACAAAAGGGAAACTAAAAAGAAACAAGAAACCGTGACTGTTAGAGCTGGCAAAAAATCGTTGTTTTGCACTATCGATTTTGTCGATGTTTTACTAGTGAAAAATCGATACTATCGATGTTGCCTAAGCCATACTATTTCTGCTTATAAAAATTATATTATTGCTTATTCTCACTTAAAACGTTTCCGACTTTAAGGGATTAATTTCCATTCACGATCTAACCAAATATTTCCCTTCCAGCATTCGAGAAAGCATCGTCATGTTCTTTTCAAAGGCTTAAGCTCCGTACTCAGACACGCGAAAAGTATTCCCAAGCATTGAGCCAAAACGAGAGGTCTATACTCACCCTCTCGCTCTATCGTACTGCTTACAAACACTTTTCGTGTGTCTGAGTACGGAGCTTTAAAATGGAGTCTAATCAAAACATCGATAGTGCGAAAAACAATCGATACTATCGATAGTGCTCCGATGTTTTGCCAGCCCTAGTGACTGTCAGTTACAGTTGGCAATTGTTCAATTACAATTACACAAGTTTAAACTCTAAACTAATAGATTTTTGCCCGCAATTAACCGTACACTAAATTTGAAATTTACAATTTGCTCAGTAATTAATTGTCGTCGTCGTCGTCTACACTTGTTGAAACAATAATTAATAATTAACTAATGGAAGCAGCTGCAAAGCTGTGATGTATGCAATTTATCCAGGCCACAAGGCTTCCCCCAAAAGTTACCTAGCGCACTACTCATAAGTATTTTCCTTTTAGTTTTTCGAGTGCATTTAATGCAAACTTGTAGTCATTTTCCATCTTTCCGTGTGTGTGTATGTATTTTAAATGATTATTACGTATATGTATGTATTTTATTAAACGATTTTGAGACTACTAAACCCAATAATAGAGAGAGATGGATCAGATTTTGGATTGGATTGGATTAATAATGTGTACGCATGTCTAGCGATTTCTGTGCGATTTGTATGTATTTGAATACATAATATACTTACATACGCTAATACATAATATATAAGCCATTAATTTATGTAATAAAGTTGTGTATATCTAACTTAAACGTAATGTTTATTCGCATTATATCGCTCCAGGATATATAGATCTCACTTCATTCTATTTCTATGGTTACCCAAGCATGCTCTACGAGTCCTTACATATTTACAGTGTTCGAATTGAAGGAAGCAATCTATCAGCTACTCTCGTACTCGTACTCTATGGATCAACATCCTCCTGGGCCTGGGCCCCACCTAGAGCGTCGTCCTGCAGCTCGCGCTCAATGTTGGCATTGTTATTGTTCTCGGCGATCTCGTTGATGTTGGAGTCATCGTTGTGGGCTGGGCAGCGGGGCGGCGGCGGCGGCGGCGGCTGCTGCTGCTGCTGCTCCTCGTTAATCCGGTTCTCAGTCTCCTCGATGGGCCTAGTCGAGGGCCCTGGCCGGCACTCCTCCTCCTCCTCCTCCTCCTGACCAGCCTCGAGTAAGAGCTGCCCATCTTCGAGGGGAGCCTGCTGCTGCTGCTGCTGCTCTGAGATTTCCTGGTTGAGCACGTTTTGCTGCTCCTCATCGCAGTTGTAGTTGGCAGTTGCCTCGGCCAGAGCTTCATTATCTTTGGGACCGTTGAGGGATATATCCGAATGGTCTGTCTTATCCAGAGGTTCCCTATCTTGTTCACATGGCAGCGCTGAAAGGGAGGCTGGTGGCTGGGATATATTCTCGGCAAAGGATAGTCCTGTTCCTTGAATATTCGCCAAGGCAGAGCTGGAACTGGGCACAGGCTCGACGACCTCATTTGTAGAAGCGGGTTGATTGTATAAAGATATATCCTCTATGGGAGCTGGTAGTTCTTCAATGCTAGAGCCTTCATTTTCCAGGGATTCGAGTCCAAGTGGCTGTATCGAGCTGATATCTGCCTCTGGCTGCGCTTCAACTGGAGGAGGGTTTGCTTGCCATTCTGCCCGAGTAGCAGGGAGGCCAGCAAGGCTGGAGGAAGGAACTGCTTCGGATTGGCATTCAGTGGAAGGAGGTAATCCATCTCCTATAACTGCCTGGCTTTCAAGCGAAGGGTCAGAAGCGCCAGTTATCGATGACTGAACTTCGTTTGTCCCAGACGAAGGTCCATCCAGGTTAGGTTCAGAGGCAGGCTCTAAATCTGCAGCGCATTGGCTCCGATCAGGAGCAGTGGCTTGGCTGCAGATGCTGGTTATGACCAAACTAAATGCAGGAGCTGCAGGCTCTACTCCTGGAGTTTCTGGAGGCGTCACTTGGGTTGCTTCCCCTGAAGCCGGTAAGTTGAGCTCCCCTTGAACCAATTCCCTTTCTTTCTTTGCTTCGTTTGGCAGCTCCAATGGTGGCAACTCAATTTCCCGGTAGATGCGCTCTTCCTCATCCTCCTCCATGGCTTCCTCTGCCTCGTCGGCGGAGGATACACTGTCTTCATCGCTATCGGCGGCCTTCTCCAGTCCGTTGCAGTGCATGGCTTCTGTGTCGTGGGCAATGTCCAAGTCTTTCTCCTGCTTCACGGTCACGCTCAAGTTGCTCAAGTCCAAGCTGTCTATGTAGGCATTCTCCTCATCCATCTTCTCGTTGTGATTAATCTCCGCCGTTGTGCCGTCGGCATGTTCCTCCTCCTCGGTGTCATCGTCGCCGTAACCGCGATTGCGAGGCTCCGGCTTGATGTTGATATCCGGAATTATGTTGAAGGCCACCGCTTCGCCGCTCTCAACGGCCACGATCTGTGGCAATGGGGCCTCCTTCGGTGTCGTCCTGCGTTGAACGCCGCCCGTGCTCTTGCGTGCCGTAGACTTTACAGTCACAGTGGGCCTTGACTTGGGCGGGGATTCCTTGGGCTTCTCGTCGGGCGTGGCCTCTAGGGCTTCTTCTTCCTGCATGGCCTCTTCTGCCATATCAACGCCACTGGCCACATGCGATATCTGCATCAGGCGATCCAGCTCAATGCGATTGGGCTTGACATCCTCCTGAACGTGGTGGACCTCCTCCTCCTCCTGCTCCTGCTCCTCCTGCTCCTCTTCGTGGCGTTGACCTTCGTTGTAGCTGCCTTCCAGCTGGGTCATGGGTATCGTGGTCATGACCGTGGCCTGAGGCACATAATCGTTGTCAACGGGCTCTTGCTTAACGTTAAGCAGGGGCTGATCCCTCTGAGCCTCTGAGGCTTCCACTGAGGCCTCCTTCTCCCGCTCCCTGTGCTTGCGTTTCTTCTTCTTTTTGCCACTCCTTCCAGCAGCCGCCGCCGGGGGGCCAGCCTCATCCAGATCCGCGTCTATCAGCGAAGAGTTTAGCTTGCCGTGATTCTTGGTTATTTTCAGCTTAAGCTTGAGCGGCTCCTGCTTGACCTCCAGTTGCCTCTCATAGGCCTCGTCCAGGAGCTCCTGCTTGACCGACACGCTGGCAGCCTCTGCTGGCAGTTCCTGCTCCTCATCACTGTCATCGTTGCAGGCCTGGAAATCCCCATCATCCCCAAAGCTGGATGGAAGCTCCTCTTCCCTCTCCCTTTCCCTTTCCCTTTCCCTTTCCCTTTCCCTTTCCCTTTCCCTTTCCCCTTCCCCTTCCCTTTCCCGCTCGGGGTCAGCCTGCTCTCCGGCTGGCCCTGTGTCGTTGATGTGCACCTCCGGCTCGTGCTTGATGCTCACCAGCGTGTTCATGGTGTTCTTGAGCAGCTGATCCACGCGCTTCAAGTACTTCTTGGCCGAGACCCGTTCGCTGTTCCTGCCGCCCCTGGTGGCGCCCAGTCGATTGACTGTGGCCGAGGCACGCAGCAAGGGCGATGAGAGCCTCTCCAGGACCACCACCGGCTGCATGCCCTCATCGATCACAAAGTCCGGCGGCACAGCGGTGGCCGGCGGCAGGCCCACCAGGTCCAGGTCCTCCACCTCGTTCTTGATGCACATCTGCGCCTCTGTGGTCACCACCTCGGGCATGATGTGCTTGGAGTGACCGAGGTAGATCTTCGCACAGCCGGGGGCGTGGCGCATGTAGGCGGCCTCGGTGTTCAAAGCGCGACTGCAGCCGCCACACTTGCGCTTGCGGATGGCACAGCGGTGGGTGTTGTAGAAGAAGTTCGTGACAAAGGTCTTCTTGCACAGCGGACACTCGCGATCCAGGACGAGCAGCTGGACGGGCGTGGGCGGGGTGTGCTCCCGCAAATGGCGCGTAAAGGCATAGGCATTGGCCACGCTCGCCTCGCACAGGGGGCACTTGTACGGGGTCTTCGAGAGCTTGTGCCAGAGCTGGTGGGCCCGGATGTCGCTCTGATTGTGATGCGTCTGGTTGCACGCGTTGCAAACGTAGCGCAGGATCGAGGGCACATGGACCAGGCTCTTGTGCTCGTCGGCCAGCTCCTTGCTGAGGAACTTCTCGCCACAAACACTGCACGTGGACTTGCGGCTCTTCTTCGGTGGCACTTTGTGACTGGTCTCCGGTTCAGCGGGTTCCTCTTTGCTGCGGAATCAGAAATTGTAATAATAGTAAGTGAATGCTCGCTTTTACTTACATTTCAGGCTCCGTCTTGGGCTGTAGGGGAGCCGACGACTGTGCCGGCTGCAGGCGCAGCTTCTTGTGAAAGGCCACGGGTTCCTTCTTGACCGGCGCCCTTACGCTCAGATTAGTTCTCGGCCAGGTGTCATCCGTCTTGCGTTTCCGGCCACGCTTGCCTCCTGCTGGCCCCATAAGCTGCGGTTCCGCCTTTATTATGGGCTTAAAATCTATGAGCTGGAAGGCAGGTAAGATATAAGACATCTCTAACATCCCTGCCTGTAGTTGATTCATTACCTTTTCGGGTTCCATCGCCTTCAGGCCCAGCAGGTTGCGAGTCTGCTTGTTGGTCGCATAGCACATCTCTCGGAACTCGTAAAAATCATTGATTTTATCCACGCACAGGCTGCACATTGTCTGCGGCATTTTGTCGTCGCCGGACACCTGCAAAAGGGCGTTGGTTTGGTTTACCTTTCATTGGGCCTTACTGTTAATACAATACCCACCGTAAAACCGACCAGTTCATAGATCTTCTGCGACAAACTGGGCTCGTCCAGGTCAATGATGTCGTCCCCATTCGGCGGCAGTATTTGCACTTTTCCTGGATTGTCAATGCCGCACAGCCTGCAGATTTTGTAGAGATTCGCTTTTAGCGCCGCGTCGATCTTGAAAGCGAACCGCTCCATGTTTGCCGGGGTTCCTGGAGGTTCACTCTGCACTAGTCGGCCGCAATTCTACATAGTTAATGTTTTATCTCGGTAAGAACGAGCATTTTGTTTATTCCACTGAAACAATGTGACCTTAGCATGTGGTGCGACCGTTCTGTGAACCAGTGTGTGTACTTTTAATGGCCCTGGTTCGGTTCGCGATGGAACCAGTTATGTGTTGGGTTTCCAACGGGTTTATTATATAAATTTTGTTTTGGCAATTGGAATATTTTTCGCTTTCCTTTAATTAATTAATTTAAATTTTTGATTTTTAGGTATTTGTTTTTAATTATAACGACAATATAATTGTTATATTCATATCTAAAGTTATTATATGAAGGCCTCTTGGGCCTGACAGCAAGCTTTAATTTGATCAAAGTTGTTTGAACATGATTATCTCTTTAAAATATAAATATAGGAAAATAGTTAGATGGACTTCCCATAGAATAATCTCTACAAATATAAATATTTCGAAAATTATACCCACCATGAACCTCATTAAGTCGCTTGAAAAATTTAAACTTTAATTTTGTCCTATAGTTTTAATGATATCAGCTTAGAAAATAGGGCTTAAATAAAAGATTTTTAAATTTTATAAGTGACCAGTTTTATATTCTAGAGACGGGTCGCTTTTGGTTCGATATCTAGTTTCGTTCAATAATCGATATTCGAAATAATAGGGCTGCAAAAACCATAAAGTTTACACCAGCAAATTCATTGGAGTTGTCAAAAAGAATATTTGGGTTTCCTGTCGATATTGAGTTTATTCCAGTCCTAGACTAAAGGGCTCTGATTTAGTAGGTTCAGCAAAGCCACGGAATCGTAACTTCTATAGGAGAAAATTAATAATTAAGCGATTTCACTAAAATAAGCGTTGCCCTGAGACTCAAAATAACGAGAACAATATTTTCCAACCGATGAGACTCGTTTTACAATCAATCACCTTCAGTTGTAAAAAAGAAATCGGTTTCACGAAGCACTTCTTTGCAGCCCTCGTTCGGGTACGAGAATAAAAACAAGAAAGGCCACAGGGAAAATTCAACAACGCGAATTGAGAAATCGCGGAATAGCCGCCGCCTGCACCCATTTAAGACAGATATCGGACGCACCTGCTCGAAAGTCGAACAGCCCCACCATGGAGCGCTACCTAAGCCGGCGCGAGAGTGGCTTCTCCACCCATGCGGGGGACGAGAACTTTGTGATGCGGCGTATATACAGCTCGATGAACATGTTCAATAGCTACCACGCCAACTGCAAGCCCACGGAGGCCGGGCGGACCGGGGCCATCTTCAACCTGGAGTTCAATGCCGATGGCAACGTGCTGGTGGCCGCCACCGAGCGCAAGTGCGTTCTCGTCTTTGATGCCATCACACAGAAGGAGATCGTCAAAGTCCCGGATGCACACACCGACAGCGTTAACTGCATCAAGTGAGTGTAACCCAGTAACCCAGGATCCCTGATCTCTGCGCAGAGCAACCTGCAATCCTGCAAACCCGTCACCTTTCAGATTCTTTGACGACCGCCTGTTCGCCACGGGCTCCGATGACTTCACGGTGGCCCTGTGGGACCTACGCAACATGAAGCAGAAGCTGCGCGTCCTGCACGGCCACTCCAACTGGGTGAAGAATATCGAGTACTCGTCCAAGGACAAGCTTCTCGTGAGCTCCGGCTTCGACGGCAGCATCTTCACGTGGGACATCAACTCGCACACGGAGCAGGGTCTGATCTCGCAGCGTGTCTTCCACGCCAGCGGCCTTATGCGCTGCCGCATATCGCCCTCGGGCGACAAGCTGGTCCTCTGCACCAGTGGGGGCTACATAATGATCATCCATCGCCTCGACCTGACCACTCTGCACAAGGACCTGTGCGGCTTCAGGGTGAGTAGAGCCGCGTTTCCACATTTCCGATTTAAGTGCTCAAATCAAGAGATTTGGTTTAACTTACTTAGCCTGGCATATACCGCCTGATGCAGCTGGGCGAGCAGTACATCCCACAGGCTGCCAAGTACGACCACGTGTTCTCCAAGCGCCAGAAGAAGAACCGCGTGGAGCTCGTCACCGACTTCCCCGAGCAGAACGACGCCGAGATGATCATGGCGCTGCAGATCCACCCGCACTGCCGCTGCATGCTGACGCGCAACGTGAGCTGCGACGAGCAGAGCGAGTGGACCTGCATCCACGACATCAACGAGGAGCCGATGGCCAGCGAGAACGACGACGGCGAGGAAGAGGAGCCGCAGCCCAAGAAGAAGTGCACGCACACGGCCAGCAGTCGTCGAGATCATCCCACTGCCGCGCAGGACCCAGATTCCGAGGGACTGCCGCCCCGACAGCCACGCAGGTCCATGCGCATGGGAACTGTTCAGGTATTCCACTTGGACAATGCCGGATCCGGCCGGCTGGCTGGAGCTGCACCGGCCGCAGTCTCGCCACGTCCCGATACCTTCATACCCGACATTTGGGCGGCGGAGGTGACCGTGCAGGAGCGCGCCATCCGCCAGAATCGAGCGCGTAACTCGAACAACCATGTGAGCGGCTACAACTTTGTGTACGCCATCAGCAGTGGCGTGCTCCCGCTGCGACCCTCGGTGGCCAGTCGCCTGATGGTCAACAGCAGCAGCCTGCGGCAGCAGCAGCAGCAGCAGAGCACCCCGGCGCCTGCAGAGAGCCCCAATAGCACTAACCTAAGCAGCCCCAGCAGCAGCAGCAGCAGCAGCAGCAGTAGCTCAAGTAGCAGCAGCAGCAGCAGCAGCAGCAGTAGTAGCAACAGCGACACCACGGTGCGTCTAGAGATCGGGCATCGCCTGCGTCTGCGCCCACTAATCACCAGAACGGGAGCAGCAGCCAACACGTCCAAGGAGAACAGCCATTCCATCTTGGTGAATGCCAAAAAGCTGCTCTACTATGCCGCCGAAACCAATACCAAGCCGGGCTTCATCAAGGAGCCGGGCTTCTCGGCGGACGGTCGCATCGTTTGCTCCCCCTACGGCAATGGTGTGCGTCTCCTCGGCTACAGTGCCGACTGCTGCGACTATCCCCGTTGCCAGATGTTCGAGGAGGTCAAGCGCCGCCCGCAGAAGTTGGTGGAGCTGGCCAAGATCACCGAGCACCAGGACGTGGTGCTATGCGCCAAGTTCAGCCCCAGGGAGCCGCTGCTCGTCACCGGCTGCAATGGCGGGGAGGTGACCTGGTACCGACCCAATCTCTAGGCTTAAGGTTGCTGAGCTCTCGGGGGGGCAATTTGTAAATTTAATTTCTCTTTAAGCGCCTCCTTCTTTGACTTATTCCAGGCATCCCTGGGCGAACGAAATACATGCAACACCCACGTATACGGTGAACCGATTAATAGGCTTGTTCCACTGCTACATTCTCGAGAATGATTCATTCTTTTGCACGGGGTCTCCTATAAGGGAGAAGGGGACGGTCCATTCCAATTAGAGGTGGAGAAACATCAATGAAAACATCTATGCATCGATGTTTTTAAAATGTTAGGGAACATCAATGTTTTTTTTGGGAAACATCAATGTTTAAGTTACGTCACTAAAGTAAGGGAAAACATTTTGAATTTACTTAAGAGCAAATTTTTTTTCTTTCGCTTAACATCGAAAACTTTAACTTTATTGTCCGCAAACATCTATGTTTCTTCACCTCTAAAATACATATACTAAACACAATTAGCGAAAAATATAGATAATTAGCCGATATTTCGTAAGTTCCTTCCCTAATTTCTCATTGTTTTTGAAATTATAAATATTTTTGACAAAAATATGTATAAAAACTAGATCCAGCTCATTATTTTGTTGTCGCCACTGCATAATACCGATGCTCCTTGAGCTGTGGCAGGGAAATATTTCTGCTTTGGGGTCGCTGCAGAAATCACCTGATTTTTCTTTGATAAACAAGATTTCAAAGCTCCAAGCATGGATATCACTGTGGACGGCAGTCCACGTAGTGACGATGAGCACCGAGACTGTGGTGCATAAGGAGACTACTATATACAGCCGTAGAATTGAAAATCTGCTACGATAGTCCGATCAGAACCATTTATATCTTGATCGAAAGGTATTGTAAACCTCTTTGAAACTGCATACTAAGATTAGTTTAGGAGAAATGGGAGTGAAAGCAGCGTGACCGTTTATGGTATTATTTACAATGTAAAAAACCCTCTCGCTGTCCATAAACGCATTATTTTGTTAAAGTTTTAACTTTATTTAGTTCGGCACCGTGCTACTGATAAAATTAAATAAAATTTTGAACAAAATAGTTCGTTTTTGGACATCGAGAGCGGTATTTACATTGTAAAAAATACCATAAACGGTCAACCTTTGGGTGAAAGTGCGAAATTTAAAATATTGTTCTACGACTTTTTGGGTTTCCCGCTAGTTTGGCGGGAAAACAGCTAAAAAAGCCTGATTTCCCGCGCCCATAACTTTTAAACGACTAAAGCTACAGAAACGTGCTATATGTCGTTTGAAAGGTATTTTGAAATGATAATAGCTTTGCCTTGGCATAATTTATCTAAATATAATATTAAAGAATTTATAATAAAAAGTAATTTTTTTTTTTAAGTTTTTGAAGTTTTCTTAAAAATGGCTCTAACGATTTTGATAGTCACTCAAGGCCATATAGCCCTTGAGATTGCTCAACTTTTGGTATATAACACATATCTCGGAAAATTCGTTTTCTTGAGATATTACGCATTCAAATTAGTAGCAAAGATTCCATTTACCTAACCTTTTACATGCACTATACATACATTTATGTAAAATCTCATGTAGAGTCATATAGAGACGTGCACAATGCAATAGAATTTAAAGCCATCAAAGAAAATTTAATATACTTTAAATTTAAAAAAAATCGTTAACATTTTTTTTTATTTAATTTAATTTAATTTTTGCTTTTTCCACTACTTTGGCGGGAAAACAGGAAATTTCTCGCGCCCATAACTTCTGAACGACTAAAGTTACAGAAACGTGCTATATGTCGTTGGAAAAGTATTTTGATATGATAATTACTTTGCCCTGACAAAAATGTTCTAAATATTATAATTAAGAATTTAGAATTAAAAGTCAGTCAGAAGTTAGTCACTTCAGGCCGTATAGACCTTGACATATTTCGGGATATAACACATATCTCCGAAAATTCGCTTTCTCATCAAAATTAGTCCCATATAGCTAACTTCACATATGAATTTTTTTTTTTGTTAATTTTTCCCATTTGAGTTTCAAACAAAAACTTATAACAACAATGAAAGACCTATGTATGTATGTACATACATATGTCATTTAAAAAACTTCTGATATCAAATAAAAACACCTCTTAACGAGGTGAGATTAAAGTGACGATGGCACATTCAACTCCAAAATTTCTGATACCAAATTTTGTGACGATTACACTAGTTTACAAATTTATATTTTTTTTTTATATTAACGTTTAAACCCACTTTTTCCGCTTAATTTTGAGACGCTAAACTCGTTGAACTCATTAAAAAAAATTCCCAAAGAACCGTTTTGAAGATATTCGCGAAAAACCAGATTTTTTCTTCTACGTTAAAAATCTTGAAAACCGTAAATCCAACATATTTAAAATAAGTACAATCCAAAAGCCAATGTAAACACCTTTCCGACAACATACGGCTCTTAATGGTCAGAGCTCTATTAATGAAGATATGAACATTTAAAGCTAAAAAAACATGCAATATTTTTGGCTATGTTTTTTATAGCTAAATTTCATTTTCATTTAAAAAATAAAAAAAAAAAAATATTAATTGATTTGAGTGAACAGAACTAAAGATACCTTTCTCCTTAAAAAGTTAAGATCAAATATATGCAAATCCAAAGAAAATTTTAGAAGGTTTGGCAAATTATATTAAATTATCATGTTGCTGTTGTGCTACAAAATTGTTTTTTAAGGGAAATAGCCTGCTTTGTTATTTTGTTTTATAAGATATTACCAAAATATGGGTCATTGGCTTTATGTTTGAACTTTCCGAATCCGAATGTTCTGATTGAGTCCCCTCAAACGTATCTTCATCAATGGCATCTTCATCATATTTTTGTTTTTGTGGCGCGGGCTTTGGAAAATGTATGGAATTCGGTTCAGCTTTTGTAGTTGATTCTACGTCGGGGTAGACCACTTTGGGATATTTTCCACCCTGAACACTCGTCAAGCAAAAGTAGCAATCAGTTGCATGATCAACCGGATCTCTCCAAAGAACCGGCCTTCCAAACTTTAGATATATAGGTTTTCCACTTTTGAATAAGAGTAGTTGAGTTGA
>VNJO01012730.1:0-12999 GCA_008042535.1 Drosophila tani | reverse complement strand
AGCGAACAGGATGTGGTCAGGAAGCCGTCAGGTTGTGATATCTAGAGCAAGGCCCTTCTGCTTTTTGAATAAATGCAGCTGTGAACGTATGTGGAGGTATAACTCTTTATTCTATCATTTTTATTTCCTTGAAAGTACATTTGCAAAAAAATTATTATTTAAAGGTTAGTATATGAAAATCCATTAAAATACATGTTTTTTCGGTTACTTCGTCTTTAAAAAATTTTTGTATTTGTCAGATAAAGACATTAATTAGCTAAAGCCAAAATGATTATGACTTAGGTCACAATTCGTTTTGTCTGGTAGAAATGCCTTCTCCCACGCACAGACTGTGAAATCCGAGATGAGACAGGAATGCGATCTGCATTTTCCCCTTGAAGCGCCACAGAAAATTATATAGCGCGAAGCATCGTCGTCTTTGCTGTATTAATTACTTTGCATTATTCTGTAAATGACTTTGCGGGAATGATTCTGGATGCTGTTCGCTCCGCTGACGTGGAATGACTGATCTGTGCTCATAGCCAGTTTGTCCCATATGACATACTGAGATTTTAACAGCGCCTGCTGTTCTGCATGTTTTGCTCTTTCTACAACAAACTGCAGTCAAGAGGTAATTAATTTTAATGAATTTGAAACTGCATTTGCGATACACGAGAATCAAGACATGTGTGTACACTTTGCTTGTTATGACGGGTGGGTGTGTCGTTGTCGCGCAAAATTACGCAAAAGAGTTTAGTAGTCATTTCGTCTGACTTTACTAAATTTCAATGTCAGATAAATGTGACACAGAGTCTAGTAAATATGCTGCCTGCATAGAAATGACTTGCCATGATATCTCTGACTGATAAATTTGAAGACTAAGTGAGGGCGTGAAAGAATACGGATATCTTGTGCTACATAACGAAGGTTCCACCGTGTTAACTTACTTACGAGGCATTTTTAATTTGCTAAAATTTCTGTAACTTTACTTAACTTGTTAGCTTTATTTCTCTGTGTAACGATTTGAAGTTAATAGCGACAGATGCTTGACAAGCATCTAGTCTGGTTTAAGCTGCAAAACAAAAGTACTTCAAAAAGCAATGTGTTAAGTTTAGTGGATTGGACTTTTTTGAATCATAGTCAGGAAGTCAGCTGAGAAAAAAGACTTTATAACCAAGTCAATTATAAATAAATAATAACAGCATTGTTTTTTTTTAAAAGGATTAGTCTTATAGTTTTCTGCCCTTTAGTTATTAAGTTTTTGGGCAAAGTTATTAAGCTCTTGTAGAGTATTTAAAGTTGTGCTGATGCTTATTTCAATATAACTACTCAGTATCCCGGGTGTTTACAAGCTCATGTAACTTTGTATTATATATCGTTGATCTGATTATGCCTTGTTAATGTCGAGCAGATTTAGTGCCGTGTAATCCTTATCTAAATCCGTAATTTTTGCGCAATTTGCCCGCCCGCCCATCGGCTATATAAAGCCTGATCCGGCAAATATTGGGAAAAGTCATGGTGGGAACCCTGCTACTACTAATTGCGAGCGTGACCGGCACTTGGGCCGCGGACTATGAGCTTCTGCTCGAGGATCCGGATATATTCTCGCCTTGTACCGAACCTCCTCCCGGATCGATGAATATTAATAAAGCATTAAACTTGGACAACCTGGTGCTCGATCAAGAAGGCGATATCATTCACTTCTCCGAGAACATAACTACCGACTGGGATGTGCAGCCCTCCGACCGTATATCCGTAGATTAATTCATCCGGAAGCGAGCTCGACACGAATCAAAACAAACCAAAACCCATTTCAGGCCAGGTTCACCATCATGCACTACGAGCGCGGTAACTGGGAGCCCACTATATTCAGCTTATCCACACCGAACTTTTGTGCCGTGATGTTTGACGAGGATCAATACTGGTTCAAGTACTGGACTTCCTTCATTTCGAACCGCGAGGAAATACAGGAGAAATGCCTCAAAACTCGTGGTGTGAGTTCCGTCCATTGAGATGGTTTTTATTAGCATTTTGCTCTTTCGAAATGGCTTCTTATTTCAGACCGTCCTGGTGCATAACCCGTTCGATGTTCGGCTGCGCCTGACGAACGTTCGTGGCACCACCCTCCAAGGTCGCTATAAGGTGGTAATCACCTTTGAGGCTTTTGACGACATGGACGTACCACGGCAAAACTCCATTTGCTTTGAAATCAGAGGCGAAGTAGAGAAGTTAAAAAAATAGGGTCACTGAGCTCTGATTATGTTTTTTTTGTTTTTTTTTTTTTGATAATTTTATAAAGTATATAATAAACTATAATTAGAGATTTAAAATGCACAGTATATCCCATATTTGCCCATGTTCCAGCATATATAAAAAAAGCAATTTGTATACATCTCCTAGTTTCCTTTCTAGTTCTTTGGGAAACGCTTTCTTCATAAAATTGGTTGCGATCGATGAAATCTCATTGAATGTAGATTTATTCACTCTTGCAGAGCATGTAATTATTACCAATGGTAATAGCCACTGGAATTCTTTAAGGGAAGTGAAGTTATTTATTAAAATGCAGATGAGTCTATCGTGTTCTAAACTAAAAAAAAACAACAAGAGTTTAACCTTTCAACGCGTTGTCTTAAAAATAAACTCCAGAGTTTCGTATAGATTTTATGCTTCATCATATCAAATGTATACTCCGGCCCCATAAAGTATATATATTCTTGATCAGCATCACCAGCCGTATCCATCTAGCCATGTCCGTCTGTCCGTCTTTTCGTTGCTACGCAAATTAGTTTTTCAGTTTTTGAGCTATCTGAATGAAACTTTGCACTTGCACTTATTTTACTTTCTTATTGCAGTTACGATATATGTCGAAACGAAATTTCGAGATACAGCTGTTTTTTACGGTTTTAGAGTATAGAGTTTATTTTCATTAAGATCGGACAACTATATCATATAGCTGCCATAGAAGCGATCGGTTGATTTATATGAAAATGTAAAATTGTACATGTAATTCCTATAATTCTTAAACCGCAAAAAACCGCTATATATAATTTTTTTTTACATTTATTTCGCCATCATTCTTATGGCAGCTATAGGATATAGTGGTCCGATTTCGGCCGCTCCAACAAATATACTGCGTGTTAAAGAAATAAGACTATGCTTAAAGTTTCAGCTCGAAAGCTCAAAAACTGTGAGACTAGTTTGCGTAGAAACAGACAGACAGACGGACAGACAGTCAGACGGACAGACAGACAGACAGACGGACAGACAGACGGACAGACAGACGGATATGGCTAGATCGACTCAGCTGGTGAAGCTGATCAAGAATATTCACTGCTTGCAAATATCATGGCAAAATTATAATACGCTCTGCAAGGGTATAAAAAGTGATAAGGGAAAATGATAAAATTTTCAAATTATTCAAGTATTCCCATTTATTTTTTTAGTGCACTTATAAATTTTTACCTAGCTTCTAGTATCAAATTTTTAAATGCAAATTAGCTACAATTTAAAACTTGTTAAATGGCAATCCGATAGCCGATGACAACCCAAGATTGGATTAGAGACAATGTTGCGTTAGTCTGTAATTGGTTCTAAAAAGTTTCGTCACGATATGGCACCGACTATAAAGGTTCTGATCCCGCGAGTATTGAGGAGCAATAATGTTGGGAACTCTGTTAATGCTTGTCTGTGGCGTGACTTGGTCATGGGCCGTGGACTATGAACTCCTGATCGAGGATCCGGACATATTCTCGCCATGCACCGAAGGACCGCCTGGCACCATCACCGTCCCGGAGGCGTTGAACTTGGATGATCTGTCTATCAACATGGAAAGTGATATTATTCACGTCTCCGGGAATGCAACCGTTAGATGGGAAGTGGAGCCCACCGATCGGATTGTGGTAAAGTTGCTTCCATGCAGCGGAAGAACCTATCAGTTGAGTCTTAACGCTTGCATCGTTGCAGGCAAGAATGGACCTATTCCACTTTAATCGTGGCAATTGGGAACCCACTCTCTTCGCCATGAGCACACAGGATTTCTGCGCCATCATGTACGATAAAAATCAGTACTGGTATAAATACTGGACCGGCTTTATATCCAATCGCCACGACGTCCAAAAGCAATGCCTTGCAACTGGAGTGAGTGCTATCTCTGCCAAATTCTCTGTGGCCAAATTTCTCAAGGGTCTGCTCTTTTTCAGACCGTCTGGGTACATGACCCATTTGATCTGAGGCTGACACTTAAGAATTTTCGTGGCCCTGCTCTTCAAGGACGCCATAAGATGGTGTTTACCTTACAGGCAATCAGCAACAAAAACGTGCCACGCCCGACCTCTGTTTGCTTGGAGATCAGAGGGGAACCTTTGAAAGTAAAGTAAACCCCTGAAAGTTACAGGATCCCTTAGATAAATTTTTCGAATAAATGGATTGCATCAGAAAACTTTTTTTAGATCAAGAAGTCGTCTGTACCCAAAGCATTGTGGGTTTCATTAAAAGGCACATAGACATGACGAATTCTCTTTGTCTAATTATGTTTAAGTTTTTGAAAAATGTGTTTGTCAACATTTTTACATACATATGTGGCTAGGAACATGTTGAGTAACAACCATTGGTGCTGAATTTTTTTTCCAAATTTGCAGAAGTTTAGCATACGCAGAAACTTAATTGTTTACTAACTCCCATGTTTATCATCCGACTTTACAAATGACTTATTTTATATCTAGTTAGTAAATAGTACTTACTTTGAATCGTATGTTATACGTTTTTCTTGGTTTTCAAGAGCATGGCCTAATTCTGAAACAAACTTAATCTGGGTTTGGTAGTTCTCGCTCTTATAGTCTCTGAGAGCTGTTGTTTAATACGGACAGACAGACGGACATGGCTAAATCGGCTCGACTGGTGATGCTGATCAAGAATATATATACTTTATGGGGTCGGAGATGCTTTCTTCTGCTTGGTTGGCACTAAGTTATAATACACTTGTACCCTATGGCTACCGGGTATTAAAAGATTTTTTTTTTTTAATTAAATCATTTGAACATAAACCTAACTGTATACTTAAAAGCTAAAATAAATTGTTTGTATGACAATTATGGCAATTAGATTCCAATGTCGAAATTAATTGTCTAAAAACAAATATGAAAGCAGCTGAATTCTAGTTGATAATTTGTTACATGACAAGTGGATGGGCGATGAGATTTCGTGATTGGATTGGAAATCCATGTTGTGTTAGTCAGAAAAATGGGATTAAAAAGAATGTTGTATTAGTCAGTAATGGGTTCGGAAAAATTTAGGTACGGGCTATAAAAGGTCTGATTCCACACTCACTGTGGTGCAATAATGTTGGGAACTCTGTTAATTCTTGTCGTTGGCGTGACTTTGTCCTGGGCGGTGGACTATGAACTGCTGGTCGAGGATCCGGACATATTTTCACAATGCACCGAAGGACCGCCCGGCTCCATCACCATACAGGAGGCGTTCAACTTCGATGATCTCTCAATCGCCATGGATAGTGATACCATTCACGTCTCCGGGAATGCAACCGTCAAATGGGAATCGGAGCCTGGCGATCGCCTTGTGGTAAAGCCGCTTCCATGCAGCGGATCAACTTGACCTATCCTTCACACTCTTGCAGGTAAAGATTGACATTTTCCACTTCAATCGTGGCACCTGGGAACCCACTGTATTCAGCATGGGCACACAGGACTACTGCGCCCTCATGTACGATAAAAATCAGTATTGGTTTAAATACTGGACCAGCTTTATATCCAATCGCCACGACGTTGAAAAGCAATGCCTCGCCACTGGAGTGAGTGCCATCTCAACATGAATCCGTTTGGCCAATTTACATTGGTCTTTGGTTTTTTCAGACCGTCTTGGTACACGACCCGTTCGATCTGAGACTGAAAATGAACCACTACCGAGGTCCAGCCCTTCGAGGACGCTATAAGACGGTAATCTCCATCCAGGCATTTGACAAACACAACGTGCCGCGACCGACTACAATTTGCACGGAGATCAGAGGCGAACCCTTGAAGCTGTAGTAGCGGAAACAGGAGTTGTTTAAAGATTTTGTAATGGGTTGTTTCGTTCAGTAAACCATTATTTTAGGGCAAATATAGGTACTATTCGATGATTGTTAATAAATATATTGCAACCTAAAAGAACTTTAAAATTAGTTTATTATTTCTCGGTTCTTCCGGCAGCTAGTATTTAGCAAGATAAAAATGTTGTTCCGACATTAAAAGGGTGTCTGTTATTAGGATCCTATTGAATACTGTACGATTGGATTTTAGTATAATTATTGAAAGGTCATTAATCAAATGTATGAATAGTAAAGCAAGTATTGTATTTCGAGACGCATTATATTTTTAGGTTTTTATACCCTTGCAGAGGATATTATAATTTTGCATTGATATTTGCAACGCGGTGAAGGAGGCATCTCCGACCTCATAAAGTATACATATTCTTGATCAGCTTCACCAGCTGAGTCGATCTAGCCATGTCCGTCGCCTGCAGAAAAATTGCTTGCATATTGCGATTCAAATGTATGGACGTTATGTATCTTGTTATTAAAAGGTCTTTGTTTTTAGTATGGAATTTGGGTAATACATTTGACCTGCCTTACTTTAAATATTTAAGAAACATCGGATAATTAAGATTGGAGTTCTTACACATTAAAGTTTTTGTATCTCCACCTCGCTTGCACTCGTACTCAGACTGGCAGCAGATGCTTAGACGGGTCTTGAACCGAGGTTTCGAACCGGGTCGACTCTTACTTGCTGATAAACTATTTCGATGTATCACAACTTGGAGCCTTATCGCTGTTTCCTGGTTATATTACGCTTTGCTTTTCTCTGCTTCTCTATTCGTTTTGCTTTGTGGTTTGTGGCACGCGTTGTCGGCAACTTGAGTTCATGTTGCGGTTGCCACATCGGTTGACCGCATGTTGCAAGCAACTCCTTGGGTTACGACGGGCAGCAGAATGAGAATGGAAAAGAGCTATACATAGATAGGCTGGCAGAGTCATTCGCATTTCATATTTGGGGTCACGACTGCCATTGTTGGATGAGAAATATGCAAATGCAGCCAACTGTCGGCTATTGAATTACCCGCTGATGATTGGCATGAGCATAAGCCCGATCGATTCGAATTGAACCAATCAATTTGGCAATTTGCCAAGCTCTCGGCGAATAAAGTTTGGAGATAACCGAAAACTTTCGTGGCGGCAGGGAGGGTGGGAGGTATGCCGCCGAAACACTTTCATTTCATATTCCTGGTGAATAATTTTCTACTTTCTAAACCCGAAGAGCGAAGAGCCAAGAGCCCGAAACAGAAACAGTTTTTAGGTGCAAATTAGCAGCGCACGACTCTGCGGCAAAGTCAACATCTGGCCAAGACCGAAATTATGGCCGCTGGCTTCCATCCATACTCGTATATATACGATAGTTCGCCGGATCGCATAGAAAATCAATCAGTGCGGACTTCTGCTTCGTTCGCAGGCTCTTGGACTTTGCATAAGGAACGACTCTTTCTGGAGGCTGCTGCCTGTTGCTTTGTTCTTTAACCCAAAATGTGCAAAGTAGGACGAGGCGACGTGATGGCTCTGAACCCGTTTTGGCCAACTCCGCCCCTTTCTAGCTGCTTTCGGCTGCTGTTCGCCCGGGAATCTTTGGGGCACTATCGAGCGACTGCAAAAAAATTGATGCATGAATGGGACTGTGAACCAGCTGAGGAGTCGGTTCGTGTGGGCCGCCTTTGTAGGCTATTGGAAAGATCAAGAGTTTATAATGCCAGGCACACGTACAGCGGTCTATCTGGGTGTGGGTCTCTGTGTCTCCCTGTCTTCGTGGTTGTGTGAGCTTTTCCAGTTTGCCGAGAGTTGCCTGGCCTGCCTATACAGCCGCTGCTGTGAGTGGCATAAATTGTGGGTTTTTAGGTGTCTGGCTCACTGCCTGCTCGGCGGAGAGTCGGCCCGGGCTGCCTGATAAATGGATACACATAGAGGAGCTTGCCTGGATGCACCATGTGCATTGCACTCGCTGGCTTCTCCAGCCCACAGACTCCATGTCGATGTCTGCCAGAAACTGGAAGTGTTTTGAGTACAACCACTATCTGGCGGGAACGGTCCCAGCTTGGGCTTCCTACAGCTGACGACTTGGCAAATATATAGGCTTTAATATGTCGAGATCTTAATAAATTTTTACTTACAATATTAAATCGATTAATTTTTGTGTACAAGATCTGACATTCTGCACACAATTCTTTGACAAACGAGTATACATAAAATCGGTGATTTCATACGGCTCCTAAGGAAACAAAGATATTTAGGTATATCCATGTTGTACCTTAATAAACCCGCTAGTCGCTCTTTGCTTTATTTCTCATCCATTCATAAGGAAATAAGCGGACTTAAAGTCGGACCAGCTGAGCTCTCGCCCAACGCCAGCACAAACTACAACTTGCACGCCAACGCCAACGCGAACGGCTTGGGCCTGGTCAATGTAATGACAGCCTCGCGTGTTTTGGTCCGCTCGTGGATGGCTGGATTGGTATCTTGCCTCGGTGGTCTGGTGGCAGCGCTATATGACAACAAAATGTTCATTCACAAAATGCCGCCAAGCCACTGCTGCCCACGCAATCGAGGCAAAAGACGCTTATCAAGTTGTCGTTGGCTGTTGGTTGGCAAACAAAAAATTGTTTTGCAACGTATAAACAAAAAAATACAAAATAATTTGCATGTGGGCTGCGATTTGGAGTTAAGCGCGGTTCAATCATCGGGAAAATCGGCTTAAAAATGTATGAAAAATTAAATATTTACGGCCTTTGGGGAAAAACCATTCATATTTATTGTTTTCAGATTCTCTCTTGCTTTTATTGATTCAAATTCATTTGCTCTCACATCTGTAACTATAGGTTTCATATATGGTAACCTATGAGTTGGACTATGGTCCAGCTTTATTTATATATTCCTTTCTTTATTTAAGGTTATTTACCTTATTTTGCATGTTGTATTTGGTGAAATGAGAGGCCCTTAGTTATGGTTCGACTGTCTCATTGTTAAGGGTTTTTATTGCGCTTTTGTTTTGGCTAAAATAAAAAGCTTGCAGAAAAAGTCCAAACTCGATTTCCGTTCAATTATTATTATTTGCGTTTTGTTTTTTGATTTTTTAGTGTTTTCCCGGCTTCAGCTCTGGTATTGTCTGACTATTTATGCAACTACCCTGGCCCAGACCCGGCTTCTTTTGGGCAATTTGCATTCGAATCGATTTTGCGATTGACATTTGGCTGGCTTTTGTTTAAAGTTGTATTTGAATTGCGCAAAAACGAAAGTGAAATGCAATTGCAGTTGGCATTTGCTTCATGGGCTAGGCTGGGCTGGAGCTATAGCTGGAGCTGGGTTAATCTCTCCGCCTGGTTGAGCCGGGTGACTTGGTCAGTAAATTGAAGCATCTGATGTCTTTATTACAGCGTTCCCCCCATCGCCTTTTGCTTTCAATGTCATTTGTTGTGCAATTGAAACATTATTATGGGTAATCGCCAAGCAAAACAAAACGAAAACTCGTTTTCGCTATTATTGACCATTAGCGCTTCTTTACTTGCTATTATTTCTCTTTAAAAAAGAAGCATTCATAAAATCTTTAGCTGCCTTTTACGGCTCTGCCTCTTAACAGTCGGACACTTGGCCAGAAGGCAGCGGCAGCTCTGTGGGGACTTGCCCAAATAAGTCTGCTGTATGCGATTATGTGAGAAAATCGTGAGAGAGCTACATGGTCTCGCTCAGAGCATACTTACCTACTCTCTTCAATAAGGATTATTATTATATATCTGATTTTTCGTGTGTCTTCTACCGTTGCAAATTTAATTAAACGTAGTCACAAGCCGGGAACCGGCGGCATTGTATTAAAATTAACCCCATGGGGTGACAATCGATATCTATCCATATGGACCTCCTGCCTCTCAGTTTGGCAATCCATTCGGCTTTGTTAGGTCATTTACTCATTGAATTCGCACCATATTTTTCTGACTTGATGAAAGGCGCAGACAACAAAAGTCAAGCTCAATTAGATTAAATCCAGATAAAATTACAGCGATGACAATGTGAACTTTGAACTTTGTGCAAAGTAATGGGATTTAAAGTATGCCACAGGCCACCCGAAATTGAGCTCAGAACCTTTTGCTCTGGCGGTTTTCTCTTATTTACAAGCTTCAGTTCAGTCGAGTGTTCAAAATGGGCTAAGGGAAACCTTTTTTATGAAACACGTACGCCCAATTTGTGTTTTTATGTCAACCGAATGTAATTTTCCCATAGACGAGGGGTTTATTGCATTCCTTGACTTTGGTCGGTCTCTTATTGATTTTCTTCGGGCCTTCCTTTTGTTGGGGCTTGGGAAAACGTTTGGCTTACGTAAGATTTTATTGACGCAAGAAGCACTTTGTGTAAATATCTCATTGGCTTGGGATTCTCTGATTGTTTGTTGGCCAACTTGTTTAACTAATTTATTCTCTTCCTGTCTTGCAGAATACTTCGCCACTATGGGAGGACTTTGTGGCTAAGGCCGGAAAACTGCACACATGCCTCAGGTAAGTTTATCTTTGGTATAACATTGATTTCCAATCTGAAAGTTCTCCTTCTCCCATCAATGGCCAGACAGCGATTGCAATTGCCAAACTTTAGAATGAGAATGAGAACATGCAAATGAATAAACAAACTTTTCGTTTACCTCGATTTGCTTTTGCTGTTTATACGTTCCCCTTTCTCAGAGACTCATGCATTATGTGTCTATGATTATTTTTGTACCTTTCTGCTGTGGAGACCACCAACGTGGTCTCCGTGTTTTTGTTTATTTTATTTTCTCTCCCTCTGTTGTTTTTGTGCTCAGACTTGGCCCAAATTTGCTTTCGGACGAGGATCCCCGAAGCAATGTCTGGGCATCGGCACATAGTCGCCATAGAGCGGATGCATTAATCATACCCCGAATCATGTTGTCCGAGAGCTGAAATCACCGAGTTTGCCAAAACTCGCTCCGAGTGTTTGCCCGCTGCGCTTGACACACATCTGCGCCAGGTCCACGCGGGGTGTGGACTCTCGGCGACCACTTGAGCGGATCAAGACCCACCGTTGGTACTCTGTACTCTTGCAGGGGGCATTATGCTTTACACTGACGATTCGCGATAAACAGTTCGATTTATAGACACATTCAATTAGAGCAGGGGTGCATGGGTGCCCACAGCACGGATTCGCGAATCGTCAAATTTCTCAACTCAGCCTCTGCCGGCACACGGCACGGTATGCACAACAAGCCAGTCTAACTGTTTTTTGGGTTAAATAGCTATTTTTTAGTATAGCTACGGATTATGAAATATTACAAAAATATCTACATATCTCCATAATCATATCCAGCCACAAAACTGCATTTTTAAAATGTTAATATATTGTCTGGGCATCACTGCATTAGAACCTTTTATAGATATCTACATATCTGCATATCTGCATTTATGAATGCCTTAATCCAACTGTATTAAGCCATTTATCTACCTATTTTATACATTTTCTGCAAATGGGACAAATCAAAAAATATTAAATCATTTGGCATGCAAATATATACATCGATTACATTTTCATGTACAGTATAATGCTATTAAAGATACAGTAAAACTTATAATGTCCATACATTTGATTTGCAATATGCGAGCTATTTTATGGGTAAGCTCCTTCAGCCTAGACAAGATGTAGGATAACATACAGAAACATGTAGATAACCAGTTTTAATTTCCGCTCATCTTATTGTCAATACACTGGACTATAGCGTACTTTCTTGTATCTATAAGTTTGTGCAATTATAGGCTATAATGTGTGTTATAGTGGCTAAGGTGTTAATATGCTGTTGAGCAGTGTCTTCTCCCCTTTCCCTGCTCCTATAAATAGGTCCGATTGCTTTTATTAACCCTAGACATTTGAATAATAACAATATTTAAACGAGTCACAACACCAAACAAGTGCAAGGGTACTTCTATATTCGGTAACCAAAGTTCGTCTTTATTCCTCCTCCCATAGCACACTGGGTGCGGTGTCTGTCCCTCTTCATTTATTTCTCTAGCTGTCTCCTAATTGAAATGTCGCCCACGGCCAATTGAAGGAGAGATTATTATTAACTCTCCCCACAAAAATAAAGCTGTAATACTTTGCTTTTCTTCGTTCACAGGGCCGCCATCCAAGCAATCGCCGCCTATTTGGATGCCTTCCAGAAGATAGCCGATGCGGCGACCAATTCAAGAGGTAAGTAAGAGGTGAAGCCTCTCACTCGTCTGGGTCGGGGGATCCCCTGTGTCCCGGTCTGGCACTGACTGCGTTATATATCTCTTTCCGCTGCTCATTATTCATGCGTCCGCTCTCAGTCGGCGGCGGTCATCGATCTGATTTTTTACACACTCACGCTTTCGATGTTTATGTTGATGTGGCCGTTGCTGTTGCTGTTCTGTCTGAGCTCACGCATTTCGCTGCTTTTGCTATTTATATTTATTTATTGGCTGCCTTGCGTCGCACTCATCGAGTGCCCGATTATGCAATGTCGGCGGATGGCTCACCTCACCTCACCGGCGCGCCAGTGAGGACGGGAAATTGAAAAGCGACCAGATGCGAAGTAGGAGCAGGAGAGCTGTGATCACATGCCCAGCATGTCCCCCAGGGAAAGCCAGGCGAAGGGGCAGAGCTAGAACAGACAGCTTGTATTTAGCGCTAGTCGCTGTTGCTGCTGACATTTCGCATTTGTCATGCTTTAGTTAGTTACAGTTGCATTCGTTTGAGCGGAAAATCTAGGTTTTATTCAATGCGAATGAGGTTTAGTGTGAGTATTCTGAAATGTAAACTTTTACAGACTTTCAGATAAATAATAAAGATAAAGATAAAGATAAAGATATTGTCTCTGTAAGTAATCGCTTGTAAAGGGGGATACACCGGTTAGGGTACCAGTAAAAGTGTGGATTTTATAATCAAGCCATAAAGTGGATGAGTGTATGATG
>VNJO01012724.1:0-10769 GCA_008042535.1 Drosophila tani | reverse complement strand
TACGCACGACAGAAGTGAAACTTCTAGTATTCCTCTCTCTCTTATCATTTCATTATCTCTTATTTTCTGTCTTAGGTTAGTTTGAAGATTAGAGGTTAAATAATTCAAGGACGAAGCATGGATTTTTTCTATTTCGCTGCTGTCTTATTGAATTGTGGTGAATGAACTTGTGCTGCAAGTACGACGTATTCTGGACTATCATTGGGACTCAATAAATGAACAGAACTCGTAGAATTCGAAACGATTTTTCCCTTTTTTGATGGAATTGGAGCAGGTGTTATAGCGTTAGCTGCAGCAGATCGCAAACGCTCTCTGTATGCTTTACAACGTTCTGCAGCCGTTTTAGCTTGAGATTTGGGGGGCTTTAATTCTTTTTTCCGCTCTCTGTACCTTCTGTCGTCCTTTGCTCTTTGGGTTGTAGCGACGACATTCCTACATCATATTTCACTGTTAGTATAATCTCGCCAATATGTTAAACAATTATATTCCAACAATACTTCTATATTGTGAACTATTTATCAAATTTTTTAGGTTATATTTGCCTTGTGTCACTGTGTGAATCTGACTCTTCTCTTCTTTGGTTATTCTCAGGGGACACGGACACTTCCTCTTGTGACACTGATGTGTTCATCACCTCTATCTCGTCACCACTCATTTTTAACACTGAAATTCTGTAGGAAACCAAAAATTTGCCTTTTTAGACTGCCGCTTAAATTCAGAGGTCACGAAATGTTGTTGCGACTCTGTTGCAGCGCACAGCTCTCGACTCTCAAAAGTAAACAAACCGATGGAGAAGAAGAAGAAGACAGATTACATATGTTCATTTCCAGGTCGAAAAAATTGGATAAGAATTATGGTGCCAATCAAAAATAGTTAATGCATACTTAACCTGTTAATATCTGTATGCAACCTGTTCAATCAGAAGTTCTGTTGACACACACACCTCTCACCCTTTTTTCTACTTCTGTAAATGAATTTGTTTTGTCACAGAAATGAGTACGCATACACACACGTGCTCACATGCGCATTCTATTTTTAGATTTTTACGCTCTTAACTTTGTGCTAGCGGGCTGAGAGCGAGAGAGGATAGAAGAGGAGAGGAAGATCGTTCGCCAGCGGTGAGAGAGGGACAGGAACTACGCACATTTTCGTGTCGTTCACAAATCGGTTTTACTTCGTCCCCGAAAATCCATAACGCGCCTAAAGAAGTTTCACTTCAAAAATTATGTTAATTTGCATATAACTGATTTACAATATTTTGCTCTATAGTTACATGTTTTTAGTAATAGCCTAACAGTGGTTAGTGTTTTTCAAGCAGTGCTTTCGCGCATCGGCTTGAGTTAGAAGTTTTTTTTTTAAATTAATGGCAACTCAGGCATTGGCATAAATGCAGCCCTTGTTGCGTTACTTTGCTCGTTTGCAAAGTTCTCGTTCGATGACGTCAAGATTCCTCTGGTGTGCCTCCTTCTCCTGGGTTGTGGCCGCAATTTTTATTAAATCCTTTATTAATCTCCTGTTTTTGAGGAGTTTGATCCGTTGTCCACTACTTTTCTTCTTTTAGGCTTCTTTTAGGCTCGGTGAGTCCCTTTGCTCGACAGGAGCAGCATCCTCTAGTCCTGCGTTGCTCATAAGTGTTCTTCACACTCTCTCCATCGGCGGTGTAAGGGACGGATTGCCACTCACACTGTTTGGTTTTTTTTTTTTTTTCTTTTTTTTTTCTTTTTTTTTTAAATTTCTTTGGCGGTGTATCGTGGCTCAGTTTCTGGCCCACTTTTTAGGTGTATTTGTTTTGCTTTTATGCAATTCATTTATTGACACAGGATATTGTTTTTTTTTTTTTTTTTTTTTTTTTTTTCACTTTAGTGGTTGAAGTTTAGCGGCAGTAGCTGTGGCGTAGTTGGTCTTTGCTTAATTACCAATTATATTGTTGCCAATTCGCTTTGTCTTTTTAGTCATGTTGATTGCACGATTGTCACTTTGTCACCTTTGATTGCACGATTGTCACGGTCGCCATGTAAATTGAAACTCCATTGATATAATGTTTTTATTTTGTTGCATATATTAGTTGCAAATATTTAGTTGGGCAGCAGTGATGCCGCGCCAAATACCAAATCAATTCTGTGAGTTTTACAAATATCTTTTATATCTAGAGCCGCGCAACTTCGCTGCCGAGAACGCGGGCAGCAGAGCGGCTGCCTTATATATATCATATATTTATATTTGAACCTCGCTGTTGACACGGGTAGCTCAAGGGAGTTGGATGTACATGCAAGTGTAAACATAAGTCCAGTCATGGAAATGCTGACTTTTGCATTTATGAACGTCAAGGCAGAGCTCGAGTGATCGTGTTACGGTCAGCTCGAACCATGCCTTTACGTAAACACTGCAACAAAGTGTTACAGTGTGTATCCCTTAAGTACTCTTGGTACAGTGGGTATTGGGTTTTCATGTACATACTACACCAGAGAAAAAGGAGCATGAAGGCAATTTCCTTCGTCTAATCGAAGTCTCGAATATCAAAAAGTATACGTTCGAGATAGTCGTAGGTGTAAGTATGAGCAAGATCTTAAGGCTAGATGGTAGGTTTTCTAAAATGACTTCAGTCGAAATGAGAACGCGTTTCAACCGTTTTGAACAAGCGTTTCGATGCACTAAGTAACGTATGGTTTTTGGAAACTAAAACAAAATAGAGCACACGTTGGTGTTCTTGTTTTTGTTGTGTTTAGAACTGAGCTAGATGGGAGCGCAGCCTTAGCTAGTGTTTTACAAACTAATCAAGTGCGTAAGTAGTTTCCTGGGGTGTGCGCTTCAAATGAAACTTCACCATGTTGTCGAGGGCGCTTATGTACGCCTTGGACTTGCGGATATCCGAGTTAAGCACGCGCAAAATCGAGGCGTCATCGGGCAGATTGAGACTTAAGCTGTCGGCCATCTCCTGGCCCATCTTCTTGGCTGCTGGCCGAAGGTTAGGCGGGCCTTACCCAGCCATTTCAGTAGACTGAACTGCTCCTGCGTCTCCATGAGTTCGCCGTCGTTGGACCTGCCACTGGCCGCTCACTGTGTTCCCGGAGCACAGGATGCGGCACTCGTACTGTCAATTGTGGCACACACAGGCAAGACGACCCCATTCTCTTTACCAAGAGATACAAGGTACCGCTATGGATCCCCGCGAAAGTCAACTCAACCATGCTGACCCCGAAAACACAAGTCAAATACCAAGAAGATGCTTAGCTGCACATGGGGCCTATCACCAGCTCTAATGCATTGGATTTACATATCGGTGGTGCGTCCGACTTTGCTGTATGGAGTCTTAGTGTGGTGGAAGGCCACGGAAAAGAGGACGTACAACAGCCTTATGGAGAAAACTCAGCAGCAGGCACTGCTCTGCATATCAGCGGTGCTGGGATCTACCCCAACAAAAGCGCTCGAAACCATACTCGGAATCGACCCCATAGATATCCACGCGCAACTTACTGAAGAAAGGCAGCACAACGCCTAGTTGCAGCAGGAAACATGTCCCTACAAGGGTTCGGGCATAGTTCAATTGGTCGTGACATGATCAGTATTTCTGATTCATGGGACCGGACGACTGGAAAAGCGGTCAGGACCATAATCAACACCTCAACATTTACACCGACGGCTCTAAGATGGAAGGAGTAGTAGGAGCGGGCATATATTGTACAGACCCTGAGATAAGGCTGTCTTATAAGGAATGTGCCGAAAAGAAACTGCACACTTTCTTTCTACTATAACTTTCATGATTTTTATTCCATTTCAATTTTTCTTTTAGTTTTTTTTTTTAAGCAAAACTTTAACGTTCAATTTAAAAAAAAAATTAACATCTTATTTTTGAGCGAATTATTTGTTTAACTCCTCTAATCAGGTTCTGCACACCCTCCTTGGTGACCTTGCCGGCTGCACGCATCCAGTTTTTTTTCATGTCTATGTTGTTTTGGGAGAGACTACCATTTTTTATTAAATTTCGCTTAACGATGGCCCAATATCTCTCAGTGGGACGCAGCTCTGGGCAATTTGGTAGGCTCTCCTCTTTTGAAACAAACTTGATGTTTTCCGCCTCAAGGAGCGCCAATGTTGACCGGGCATAGTGCGCTGACGCTTAATCTGGCCAAAATATTGTCGACATGTTGTGCTTTCGATAGAATGGTATTAAACGATTTTTAATGCACTCTCTTTGATAATCGTCAGCGTTAATTCTGCCTTTTGTAAAAAAAGGGCTGGTTTTTAAGCCACAGGTGCAAATTGCCTGCCATATCAGGACTTTCTCCCCAAATTTGTCCACTTCTATTTTGGTGACCGAGTCTGTTTCACCTTTGGCTTTTGTGTAAATTTGGGGGCCTGGTAAAGTTTTGATGTCCAATTTTACATATGCATATGCAGGCAGAAGGGAAAGCAGCAGAGGCCGCGCAGAGTATAAGCCGCCAATACGAGGCGGTCAACATATTCGTAGACAGCCAAGCGGCGATAAGATCCATGCAGTCGTCAGCGGTCTGTTCCAAAAATGTACTGGCAAGCAGGGAGGCACTACAAAGTCAGTGCGGATCTACTGGGTTCCCAGCCACCAGGGCATCGATGGTAACGAGGCGGCGGACGATCTTGCAAAGGAAGGCGTCGGGCTGGCGAATGACAGAATGGAGAACATACCTGTCTCCTTAAGAACGCTTCAAAGCGAGCTAGAGAGACAGGCCGTCGTGCAAATCATAAAAAGGTGGAGGAACTCCACAACCTGCAAGAACTCGAAGATAATGTGTAAGGAACGCAATATCAAACTCAGCCACTACGTACTGCATCTACCACGGAAAGATTGCAGACTGCTAGTGGGAATCCTCTCAGGACACTGCCTGGCTGCGACGCACGCAGCTAAGCTAGGCATCACCATCAATGGCAACTGCAGGAAATGCGACGAATCCGAGGCAATGGAGACCTTGGAGCACCTTATCTGCAAGTAGGCAAGGATCAGACATCTGGGTGCTCCGGTATTGGCATGGCTAGAAGATGCATCCAGGAGAACGCCAGGCAAACTACTTGCTTTCGCAAAAAACACGTCGATCCTTAAGGACTTCGAAACCTCCTAAACTACCGCCAGGTTCATACTCACCCATCCGGACAACTAAGGGATGTCCGGGTTAACCCAGCCTAACCTAACCTATGTTTTATTAATTTTGAAACTTACCGACATTTTTGCAGCAGTTCAACTTAAAATGAATTAAACTTATAATAAATTGTATAACACTTCTTTGAATTTAATCATGAATAAATATCTAGGATCTTTCTTTATGTTAAACTTCGCAGAGAGGTAGTATCATAAGCAAAATGCATGCCGATCTGACATTTGAAATTTTTGACTTTTGTTTAGGTCAGCGGCCCACTGTACCGCCGCTGCTCACTGAGCTTTCCGAGCTTTTCGCTCTCGCCCCTGTTGCGCTCCCGCGCTCGCTCTCGCGCATCTTCCGTGCTCCGGAGCGCGGGCTTCAGGTTCGGATTTGAACTTAACGGTCGGCCGCTGCCGATCTCCCGATCTTGCTGTAGCGAAGTAAAACGGGCGGGAGCCCGGTATTATGCTTAAGCTTAGGTTAGTTACATGTATGCAACGAAAAGAAGCTGACGCGCACCCGCATTGAATTACCACGACGCCCCCGCATTTTCTTTCTAACCTCTACGAGTGGTTTCTTCGATTCACGCCTTGGGATTTTGTAGGCACCTTCAGGATGTTTTAGCGAAAGGATCGCCCCCCCTACAAACATTGGTCCTTCGAGCCGGATACGGATATCCTTCCGCCCTTCCGCCAGCAGTTCCGGTGATTTTCCGCTAAAAAATTAAGTCCGAGCCTCTTCCGTCTCCCTCTTGCCGCCGGTCTTCAGCAGTGGTCCGAACATTAAATTTCGTTCACACTGCTGTAAGATTAGTTTTTCGTGTCAACTCGATGTCCGAGGTTTCCCGACACAACGGCAGTTGAGAAATTTATTTTCTTTGTGAAATTTTCCATCCGTCTCCGCTTTGTGTGCGTCGCCATATTCCTCGCCTTCTTTTTTGTTTCCCCGTTGTACATCAACTTGCCAACGGTCAAGGCATATGTGCATCCATACATACGCACATACGCGTGCAAACTTATGCACATATTTCAGTGCAATCCTGCCTCCGTGAGAAGATTCGCCGACTAAAAGTAAAATTGTGTGGTGAAAAATAAAAAGGCATAATTATATCAGCCAACCGGTGTGCACTAGTTTCGGGAGTTTCCCTGGTCGCCGAACAGTCCGCCGCTGTCGCGATATTTTTTGTCCTGTGTGTGTCATATTTCTTTTTCTCCACATAATTTTTTCTGTTCCGTCGATTCAAATACAGTCCACTCCTCAACTCTCTACTGTACCAACATATATATATAATTATGTATAATAATTATGATTATAATCGAATGCATTTCCGTTTATACATAAATATATTTTCTGCCTCCATAGTTTTGTATGCCCTCACAACTACAGCCCACTTATCGGGCTTCCACTGTACGAAAAAGATAGGCATCCAACATATGCACACATACACAGACACACACACACATACATGATACACAATGCCCCTCAGCGTGCCATAAGGTACCTTGGAGTCATGCTGGACCCCCGACTCTCATATCGCGAGCACCTGGAGTTCGTTAACAAGAAGGCAAGCGTGACTACGGGATCGCTCTGCAGGATCCTGCTAAACACCAGGGGTCCGAAACAGGACAGACGTAGGCTCCTCGCGACAGTTGTAACGTCGCAGTTGTTGTACGCTGCTCCGGTATGGGCCGAGGCCACGGCTGTCAGTAGCTACATGCGAGGTGCCAACTCTACATATCGCCTGTGTGCCGTCAGAGTAGCGAGTGCCTTCAGGACGATCTCGGACGACGCAGCGCTCGTCATTGCAGGCCAAGTTCCCCTGTGTGAACTGGTGCGGGAGGCCAAGGAGATTCGAGCGGCTCTAGTAGGCAACCAAGCGGACCAAAGGACCAAGTCCGAGGTGAAGAGGAGTGCCAGGAGGCAGAGGGTCAGTAACTGGCAGGCTGCCTGGGACACCTCCAGCAAGGGACGCTGGACACACCAGCATAGAGTTCTGGATAAACAGGAAGCACGGTCAGGTGGACTTCTACCTTACCCAGGCACTGAGTGGACATGGCTGCTTCCGAAGCTACCTAAAACGCTTCGGGCACGACACTGAGGACGGGTGCCCAGAGTGCGGCAGCGGGATTGAGGAGAACGCTCTGCATGTTCTATTTGAATGTCGCCGATTCGGCCACGAGCGCCAGATGCTAGAGGAGACCACCGGGGCAAGTGTTCGCCCAGAAACTTTTGTGCCCCTCATGCTGACTAACGAGGAAAACTGGAAAGCGACGGAAGCCTACGCAGCATGTGTGCTGCGAGAGTTGCGCGTCACCGAGAAGGAGAGGAGAGGAATGACAGCCTAGGTGGCTACATTTGCGCAAAGCAATACCTTGCGGTGATACCGCGCATATATGGCCCCCTATTTGTTGTCTAGTCATACTTTTAAGTCTGTATATGTATATTTGTTAGGAAATAAAGGAATATTAAAAAAAAAATATGTTGTGTATGCCCATAATAAATTTTATTATTATTATTATAATAGATATAGTAGTTTACAAAACTAAACTAACTTAAGTAGTATAGCGCTGGCTGCAGGGCCTATAGCTATGTTGGTTTACAATGGTACTGTACTATCTTAATCTAATATTGAGTAATTGGCTAGTTGATTATTGTGTTTGCAATGTACATTTGCTTTTTTTTGTTTTTTTTTTTTTTGTGGTGTAATTCAGTTTTTTTAAGGAAAAGTACGATTTTTTGTATGTTGTCTGGGTCAGGGTTGCTAAGGATGATTAGAGGGTTAGTGTTGCTAAATATGGCTTGTTTGATTTGTAGGAGGGATGGGCATGAGTTTAGCATATGACTTATTAAAATGTCACCTTGGCAAAACGGACAGATTGGTATTGAATTTCGATTTAAATAGTGTTAGTGAGTTATGTTTGTGTGTCCTAGTCGAAGTCGTATTATTTTTATTTGGTCGAGCCTACTCCAATGTTGGTGGGACTGTTTTAAGTAGTCCCAGAGTAGTAGTGTGAGTTATTCGCATTAATTGATTGGTACCATTGACTGCAGTGTATAATGTTTTTCTTTTGTTTTATTGCAAGTTCAGATTTAAGATGTCTTTTTATGTCTATATTATTTATGTTTGGGGTGAGAATAAGTGGCATACTGTTTGCTGACTGTGCGGCTTAATCGGTTAGATCGTTTCCTTTTTTTCCTGCATCGCCAGGAATCCCCACATTATTTTGATTTTAGGAGCATGTTGGGTTAAAAGTGATCTGATTCTGTTTGGGTAAAAGTGATTGTTATTTGAATTCTGTATTGAGTCTATTGCTGCTAAGGAGTCGGAACAGATAATGAATTTACCTTTTCGGTTTTTAATAATTTCGATTGCTTCAGAGGTGAGGACGGATGAATATTGGGGCAGTATGCCATATTTTAAGATGTTTGTTTCTGTTGTAATGGCATATGTTATTGTGCAGTTCATTTTTGAACCGTCGGTGAATATAAGATTATGTGGTTTAAGTTTATTCTTTGTGTGTTCGAACAGTTTTCGGTATGTTTCTGGGGATGTTTCATGTTTCTTGTACGTTCGGAGTGATGTGTCTATTAGATTGGGGAGTGTTTGTATTTATGGAGTTTTACTGGTTTGTAAAGTAGATTAAGTGCTAGGCTTAGTTTGATTGTCTGGTCTATTATTGGTGGCGTTTTCCCTTTGGCTTTTTTATACTGGACAAACTTGTGAATTGGTGTGTTTTTGGAAAATATTAAGTTTTGAGATAGTTTGGCATTTTGAAGGTCTCGTCTCATTTCTAGTGGAGGAATATTTGCTTCGTAGAGTAAGTTATTTATTGGAGTAGAGCGATAGGCTCCGAGGGCTACACGGATTGCAGAGTTGAACGGTGTTTTTACTTTGTCTAAAATACTTTTGGGAGAGTGTCCGTATAGAAACAGACCGTACTCTAATTTGACTATGACCGTTGCCTTCGCGACATTGAGTAGTGTGTACGTGTTGCAATTGAATTTAAGACGGACCGACGCGGACGATTATTTTTCTGTTAGCCATGAAGTTCTTAATGTAGTTAATTATTTTTTGGCCTATTTTCCATTCCTGCACTTGGTCGATAATGGAGTGTACACCTACTCGATCAAAGGCTCTTGAGAAATCAAGAGATACGAGGGAGGTGTCCATTTTTGACTTCGTTATAAGATAGTCTATATAAAGTAGACAGTCAGAAGTCGATTTGCCTTATTTATTTAGGCAGCAGTGATGCCGCGCCAACTGTCAAATCAATTCTGTGTGTATTACAAATATCTTTTATATCTAGAGCCGCGCAACTACGCTGCTGAGAACGCCGACAGCGGAGCGGCTGCCTTATATATATCATATATATATATGTGTACCTCGCTGCTGACGGCGGGTAGCTCAAGGGAGTTGGATGTACATGCAAGTGTATACATAAGTCCAGTCATGGGAATGCTGACTTTTGCATTTATGAACGTCAAGGCAGAGCTCGGGTGATCGTGTTACGGTCAGCTCGAACCATGCCTTGTGTTTACGTAAACACTGCAACAAAGTGGTACAGTGTGTATCCCTTAAGTACCCTTGGTACAGTGGGTATTGGTTATTCATGTACATACTACAATACAGCAGTTGCGCGAAATGGGTCGGTAGTAGGTGGTTTTAGTTTTATCTGTGTTCGGCTTGAGGACTGGAATGATTAGACTTTTTTTGTAAGCTTGTGGTATGTGATTGTTTAATATTTCATTGAAAAGTTTTGTTATTCTGTTTTTTGTTATAGTTGAGCTATTTTTAATATTTTGATATGATATTCTGCAAGCTTCGCAAGCCGTAGAGAGCGGACGTGTTTCGCGCGAGCTCCGGGAAAAGTTATAGAAAGTGGATAATTTTAAGACAAAAATAAAGTATATAATACTGGAGAATTCCAAGTTAAGCGAAAAGACGCAAAATTAGAAAAATATATAGTTTTCGACTCAAAACTAGTGATATGATTAAAACAAGTGCATAATTATTTTATAAAATAATAAGTGCCACGCGAAATAGCTCAATGAGCGACGAACAAAAGAAAGAGCGTAGAAGCTCCGTGAGCCCAAGTAACGGTTATTTCTCGTATTTCTCAACGCGCGACAGCAACGAAACGGCGACAAAGAGCAACCGTCTGGCGGTCGATAGCCAAAGAGCACGGTCTTGCTCACCCGCTCTACCCACTCCTACACCTACATCATGGAGTTCTCAGTGTAAAACCCCAACAACAAGCAGTGACAAAATTTCTGCAACTGCAGCAAAAGCAACAGCAACAACTACAGTATCGGCGGGAAAAGCAACAGCAACAACTACAGCAACGACCAATATCGCGGAAACGACTGCGATGTCATCGACTGCAGCGCCAAATACAATAACAACAAAAACTGCAAGCTCCAAAGCCAAAATCGGCAATATTCAACAAGCGGCCCCGGCCACACAGACCGGCATGGATCGCTACATCCAAATCAAGCGTAAGCTTAGCCCGCAGAACAGCGCGGTCGGCAACAAGCCAAAAATAAACCGTGTCCAAGAAAACAATGATCAACCCAGGAGATCTAACAGCAACAGATTTGCCCTTTTAGCGGATGATCTACCGGAAATGGGGCAAGAGACCCAAAAGAAATCAAAGCCCC
>VNJO01012723.1:0-31656 GCA_008042535.1 Drosophila tani | reverse complement strand
ACTTCCACGCAAAACTAAAAAAAATAAAATAATCCTAATTATTAAATTAAATTAAAGCTTGTACAAAGTTCCCCTAAAGAAAACCAAGTGTAGAACTGCGTGACGTGCTCCACCAGGACAATAAAATAATCGTTTTGCAATTACTCCGCACATAAAGAACTATAATCGGATTTCTGGGAATTATGTTATCTATAAATGATGACGCGACGACGACCCCAAAGATGGTGATTACAGGGTAGGGCAGTGCGGAAGGAGGACATCCGCTGAGAGTGACCTCGACCCGGCTATAACTTGTGTTTGGCGGCCCATTGTTTTGGGCGATTCTCCTTTTTTATCGGGACATTGTTTTTTCGTTTCGTATTTTCGTAGTCGTAGTTGACCAGCAGCAGCCAGTTATCGCAATCGCAATTGCTATCCATTTCATTTACCGCAGGACAAATTTTTATTGCTGACCCAAGCAGCGAGCGGCAAGGACAACGGTATTGGCATTGTTTCAATGTATATACAAATACATATAAAATTGCCGGAAAAGTTGCTGCAATTGTCCTCATTTTCTTCCAGTTAACAACGATTTTATTGTTGTGCAACATTTTACATAAATAACAAGAGCAGCCCGGCTCGAAACAAGACAACTGTCCCCCCCACGTTCCATGTCCCATGTCCGTTTTGACAGTCGTCAAGTGCATTGTGCACTTTGCTAAAAACAATTTTGCATTTCCCTGAATACAGAATACGGTACAGAAATACCGTATTCCGTGTTCCGTGTTCAGTTTTCAGTGTTCAGTGTTCGTCAGTCAAGGGCACTCCAGTGAATGTTTCTGAATAAGCGAGCGAGTGCTTGTACATATTCATACGAGTAGGTTGTGCTGGTGTTTGAGTGGCCGTGTAACCACACAAGTCAAAAGGCCATTTAATTATGTTGACAATATGCAAATAACTAACCATGAACAGGCATCGAGAATAATTGCATTTCCGGCCTGCGGTACGCACTTCATTTTTATTTAACTCAGACTCACTCAGATTGTGATTAGAGGAATTTCGGAGCTTACATGGGATTAATGAATGCAAAATTCCAAAGTTTATTGGTAAATTTCTTGCTGGCGCTTGACTTGCGGCTTCCTGCTCAATTTTTAATGCTCGATCTCGGTCTGATTTTAATCTTACATTTTGCATTGTCTCTTCAACAAATACTTGGATTTTTAAAGCATTAAATTTAAGCCCACAGACCGAGGAGGAGGTTTATTTAATCGATTTAAGTACCTGGCAGTTTAGGCTTTCCCATTTATTGGCCTCAATTTTCCATTCACTTAATTTGTGATTTGTCCGATTGCTTTTCAATTGTTCAATTAATTTTCCCATTTGTGAAATCATTTTTAATAGGTTTTCCACACCTCTGATTAGTTCGGTTGAATGCCCTGGATGTGTGTGATATATCATGTTTGCTATTTCTTAAAAATACATTTTATTTGTTTGTGTGAAAAATGTCTTTCCAATGGTGAGATGTGTGCATTATTTATTGCCATTTATTTGCAGAATAATAATATAATAAGTAAAATAAATGTTATTTAACTAACTTACTATTAGTTGTGTATTTATTATTTAATATTAGCATTTTATGCATTACACTTTCAGTTGTTTCGGAATCTTTTAATAAATAACTCTGGAAGTACCTGTCAACCTTCTTATATTTATTTATTTTAGGTAGCCTTGAAAAGATATTTAAGATGGAGTTGATATATTAAAATAAATAAATAAAATTGTAGATCACTAGAGGTTTAATACCACTTTAAAATATGTCTAAAAGTATGCAATAAAATGTTTAAGCAGCTCCATTGAGGTGTCTTCCCCAGGGATCAAGGTCTAAGTTTAAAGGTAATTGTTTATGCACCAAATGTAATAAATAAATATTTTTATACATTATATATATATGACCTTTGATCTGAGTAAGGAGTGGGTTTTCGTTCTGGTAATTTGGTAACTTGAATGCAATTGATTGTCCGATATTGACGAGTTGCTTAACCCATTTACAGCCTCCCTGACAGCCCCCAAATCCTTGCAAATCGAGGATGGCTGGAATTAGCGGGCACATAATGCGATTCATAATGATGGCGAGGCGTGTTAGTTAGGCAGTCCAATTGTTTCACAGACAATGAATGTCATGTGGTGATTAGCAGTTTGAACTGCCAGCTTGTGGGCCAGATTAACTGGGGCTGGCTGGGTGTACTGGGTGTACAGGCTAAGGGAGTTAAGGGGCCTTCGGAGAGAGAGAGTGTCGCCGACAATTTCCCAGGCTTCAGTTTGTCGTAATTTGAATGCCAGACCCGGCTCTCTCTTGGCCTTATTGTTGTCACATCAAATGCGGCGACTTGGCAATTTATGCTGACAGAATGGCTCTGGTCCTCATCGTCCCCATCCCCATCCCTCCCACTAATTGGATAACATAATATTTAACTAATTTATTTGATATATATACTTGTGATAAATGGCACAATGCCACGTCAGCCATTTAAATGGAAATTCCGAGCTGCAATTGTGCAATTTATGTATGTCAGAAAGGCATTTCGGACATGACAAGCCAGGGACTCAAAACCAGAAGCCAAAAAGCCCAAAGCCCAACGCCCAAACGCCCAAACGCCCAACGCCCAGCCATTGTGGGGGCGTGGCCTAATCAAATTATCGCAAAATTCAATGAATTTCAAATGAGCAAAGTCGGACAAGACGAGCAGCAGCGTCTTTGAGTGCGTCTCAGCTCAAGTGGATTGCGATGCTGATTGCCGGCGAACAATTATTTGATTTAATTTAAACTGGGAGATTGTCCTAATGAATTGCCCAGTGGGATGGCGATGCTCCTGAATCATGATGGGGGATTAAGTGAAGATCGAAATGTGTTGGCTGCGTTTCTAATTCAATTAAAATGATTATGGTCATCGCGCTTAATTAGTATCGTGCAAAAAAAAAAATACTAGAGCTCCTGATTACCCATCTCTATTTTGTATTGATGGGGGTTTTTTCTTGCATTTTAGGGAAATTTCCTTTTAAATTCTTTAGGTATGATGGAATTGGAATATAAATCATAAATAGTGTGGCCATGTATTCTTTTAAGAATATAAAACAAATAATAAACATATATTTTATGAACACCTATTTTATTTTATAAATATTTCAGATTCTTGATTGGGGTTTTTTGTTGTATCTTTCTTTTTCATTTTACGGAAATATCATCTTGAATATTCCAGGACTGGAATATAACATAAAAATAGTGTGGCCATATATTTTTTCAAGAGTAGAAATAAAATATTTAACACATATTTTATGAATGGTCATCTTGCAATTTCATGGCTAGATCTAGTCTTTTTTAGAGTTAAGTAGCTATATTTTAGGCACAGCTATTGTTTGTGCAATATAACTATATTTCTAGCTTACCCAAATGAATTAAATTGACTGAAAACCCATGTAGTATTTTATATTCTTGATATGTTATATAACCAAACCGCTAATGATGGCCAAGAACATGTATATGGCCCTCCCCTAATTCAGATTTATTGATGTAACAAGGGTTTAGGCACAATTTCTGACCATATAATTAAGGCAATGGACTATTCCCGCGGTTCCCCCCTATTTCGATTTCTTTTTTTTGGTTCCAGCCTCACTTGGCTCCAACCACCGAAACTAATTGAAGTCCGAGCGAAATTTCTGAAAGCAGCTCAGAACGCCCTTCCCCGAAATACACACACTCGGCGCACAGAGAGAGGACCATTAGGGAACCACTTGAGTGTAGCAATGTGTCAATTAACAATTTGCGCGCACTGTGTTTATGATGCTGGCCGGGTGGGTTGTTAGGAGCGGCGTGGAGTGGCGTGGAGTCGGGTGGAGTGGAGCCAGTGGAGCCCAACACTGGGTGCTAAATGATGCTGCAGTGCTCGGCCAGCTCTCTCCTGACCCTGACAAATTTATGCGCATCATTAGAGCTAAATATCTATATTGAAACGGGGGTAGTCTGTGTTTCTGCACGCAGAGAAAAATTCATTTCAGGATGTTTTTCTTAGTATTTAATTAAGATATATTAAAATATGCGATAGGTAAATCATTTAAAAATATTTTCAGTGGTATTTAAGTACAAAAACCAAATTAAACAAACATAATATTCACTCACAAAAAGATGAAAAAATATTTAAAATATATTACTTGGATAATAAATATTGTTACATTTCTTAAATATAGAAAATCTTGATTTAAAAGAATTTTAGTAAGGAATTTCTGTTGTTTAAGGACTCAGCTGAGTTTATTTGTAAGAAGACGATTTTTATTTCAAAAATATTCAAGAATAATATTTAAACATTAAGAATCCCCTAGTCTCAATCAAATTCCCAATCTTCAATTCTTCTCACGGTGTGTACGTCTATATATATTATATTCATAGTCATACGGATGTGTTTCGGAGGAGGGCTCAGTTGTAGACAAATGCCAGCTAAGTCCACTCAATTTGTTTGTTTTCTCGAACATTTAAGTGGCTCAAGTGGCCAAGCTAAATTCCCAATTGCTGTACATGTTGTAAATAAGTGTTAATAGCAGCCCCCAAAGCCACCCCCGAAAGCCAAACCCAAACCCACCCACCTCGACGACCCAACAGAACGTTTGATGAGCTCAAGTGAGAAATTGCAATTGGAATAGGTGTGGACATCACTTAGGGCTGGGGTTTCTCACATTACTTAACCCACTTTTTTGATGATTTGCTCTATAAACAAGTACATCTCGAAAAAAGAAATTATATTCAAGGCATATACATTTATATAACTACATTTAAAGAATGTTTAGAGTGGGGATATAATGATGATTCGATTATCTTAAATATATTTATGGCATCCGGATATTGAGAATCCGCGTTTTTAAATACGTACTATTCTCATTTTAAAAACGTATTTTTGAAAATTTTAGTATTTTTCCCTTACTTAGAGACCAAAAAATATCAAGATGAATGCAAAAGTACTCACACCAAAATTGAGAACAACTATTCTTAAATTAAAATGGTTTTATCTCTAAATTGAGTACGTCTATACTCAAGTTTGAAGAGAAGGGATGAAAGGGGAAGAGTCCCTCTTTATTTACCTATAAATATAATATCCTTAAGAACCTCTCAAATCATTGAGAAAATCATCTTCAATTAAATATTTGATTCAACATTTATAGCTAGTTGAAAAATAAATATTTTTGGGGGCTTAACTACATTTATTTAGAGGCCAGTTATACTGTAGCTGCCACTCCACAACCCCTTCCATTTGGTAGCATCCGTCAATCCAATTTCTAGACCTGATTCTGATCCGAATTGGCTTGGCCAATTAGACAAATCAAACTTGGCCAAAGCCACCGCACAAACACGGGGGGCAAAGCTAATCAAAGGCCGCCGACAAAAGGAATCAATGAACGAGCGCTGATCCAAACGGGTGTGAAAAGCGTGAAAAGCGTGAAAAGCCAACCGATGAGGTGACGAAATCGCATTACAACTATTAAAGCGCCGCACACAGCAGCCATCCCTCGCAGTTTAGAATTCCCGCAGACAGTCTGTGACTCTTTTCGATTTCCCGCTTTCCCGTTTTGTTGGCAGCCAATTGTCTAACAAAGACTTAAAGGCTTAAAGCGCAAATAATCCACTAGGCCAATTGAGGGGATTTGGGGTCTGGGGTCTGGGGGCTGGGGGCCGTTAGGGCCATTCAATCAATGAAAACGAAAATGAAATGAGTCGGAGGGGGTGCCGAGTGTGAGTGTGTGCGCACTTATTCATTCATTTGTGTACTAATAGGCGCACAATCAGACCAAATGACAGACAATCAGTCAAACAAACAGACAAATATACACACGTATGTGTGCCCGCACACCCGCACACACACACACCCGCACACACACACCCTGAGAGACAAACAAACATTCAAACAAACAAACAAAAGCGGTCGACGATGGCAGACAACAAACGACATTATCTAAAGTCAACAGCACCAACAAATCACACAACAGCGCCGTTAAAAAAATTAGTAAATGTCCTTTTTTTATTTACGCAAGCAGAGTAAAGCGTAATTCGCAATTTATAAGCCATCTTTTTAACAATAAAACACGTTTTATTATCTTTTTTTTTTTGTTTCTTCAACAAATATAGACAGACCTTAAATGGTTTTTCTTTGCAACATTCAATTCAGTTCAAGTATAATTATAATAATAAAACTAGTATTATCTGAGCCAATATTTAATGAATTAATTGAACAGATATTATTTTAAAGATTAAGACAGCTATTCTGAGGTGTTTAGGTAATGTTTTTTTAATTAAACATATTTTTAATTATATTTATACTTATATTTGATGTCCAGAATCGTATTGATATATTTATATATATTATATTATTAATACAATAAATGTGTATATGTTGTTATCGTGGTTTCAATGTAGACTCTTATTTATTTCGTAGATTTCCCTTTTTAATTTTTACTTTTCAATGTGTTTGGTTTCGTTCTTGTAATTGTAGTGTGACCGTAGTCTTCCTTTTTACTTAATCCTAATTTTATTTGATCTCGGCGGAATCTTAACATAAAATGCTAAATGCTTTACAAAATGCTAAATGCTAAATGGCTACACTATGCAAAAGTACTTATTCAATCAAAGCTAACAATATATACATATAAATATAATTCAACAGCTAGTCACAAGAAAAGAAAATAAATGTAAATAATAATAATAAATATTTTATAAAACTACTTGTTATTAGAAGAATATTAATGACAATGTATGGGCTTTCTATGTGTACCTCTCTCCATAATTATTCATTATCCATTATCCTAGTTGCTATTATCTTGACCGCAGCTGTGCCTGTGCCGCACACTTAACATCGATGCGGGCACCCAACCGCACACACACATGCTGACATTAGGTGCGCTCTTTATGTTTTATCTCAAAATGCGATGCTTGGCTGCTGATGAGTTGCCTGTCAGCCAGCCACGCCCCCAACTACAAACCACCGACCCACAGCCACCCCCAGCCAAGCCCTCCAGAGATGGAAGCGCCTGTCATTTGCCCGAACCATGTCTTTTTTTCTCCGCCCAGGACCTAGGTTTAATATTGAGCTCTGCTCGTTCACTTAACGATTCTGTTTGCTATTTAAACATGGATGTTTCGGCAGTGTTGGAAAGAGCCTTGAAAAGCAACTGGTTCCAATTAGAAGGCCGTTCCGGCTTCTTGAACCCTCATTAACGGTCTCAAAGCAATTACACTTTGATGTTTATTCGTGAATAAAGTATATTTTTAAGCTCTGTTTGTTCCATTAACTACTTATTCCGAAGCTTTTCTCAAGTACAAATTATGCATTTATTTGTGGAATAAAAACAGTATTGTTTGAATTATTTGTACTGTTTTCCATTTAAATAAATCAAAATCATTTAAATCACTTTGTAAACACTTTGTGGCAGTTTTAAAAATAATCTTTGATTAACTTTGAAATCTACCTACACATACACATCTAGCTAGATTTATTCTCTATCAAATTACTCAAAAGAGAGGGGAAAAAATGAAGAAAATTCTCAAGGAGTTTTCCGGCAAGCGGTTTTCCCGCTCCAGCCCCCAAAAGGCATTCACGGAGTTTCGTGTGGAAAACTCGCTCGACTTTGTTGTTTGCTTGTTAACTTTGACTCACTGCGGATGTTTCTTGTTCAGCTCTTTGTTGATGCTGCCATTATAGGTGGCATTATTGTACTTTATGTTTTTTGTTTTTTGTTTCTTGTTGGCGACTGTATAAACCGCTTAGCCTGCGTAATTTAAATCCCTTTTGTTGCTTAAGAACTCGTTTGGAAAAAGCCTTTTAACATTTTTTATCGTTAGAAACTGGCTTTGCTTTTCGAGTCCCGCAGCTCCAGCAAAAATTCATCTATTAAATATAATTTAATTTAATAAGATGCCTTAATTGGTGATTTTTTAGAGATTGTTCTACCTTTGTTTTACCTTAGTTTTTATAAGTTAAATGTTTTTTATTGGTAATAACTTTGGCCAACAGGTTTTCTTAATTATATACTCTATATATATTGTTTTACGGGCCAAACCTTTAATTAGTTATAAAAGAAAATTAGTTAAGCAGTCAAGGCCTTTCTAAAGGTAAAGTACATCTAAAATTAGATTTTTTAGTGTCTAAAACATAAAAACTAAATTGGTTTTTACTCGAGCAACGCCACAACTAATTATATTTTCAGATTTCAGCCTTTTGCCGAACTTTTTTTAAAGCTAAATAAATGTGTATTGGCTTAGTTTTGGTTCCATGGATTTGCCAGGCTATGGTTACGTGTAACAAGTTAACTTGGCTGAGCTAAAGGGGGATTAGACCTCAGGAATTTAGCCAAAGAAACCCAAGACATTCCATTCCCTTATTTTTATTTTTTTAGTTTCTGATTCCAAGTTATTGATCAAGCTACAAAAAAAAAATACAAAAAAAAAAACACAGTCTCCGCTTGGAGCTCCTCCACCGTGACGCCCCTGTGTCTGGGACATGACAGCTACCAGCCTTCGGTTCCAGGGAATCCCCTTGCAGTTGATTTTTTTGTGTGATTTTTTTTTAGTTTTCGTTGCCTAAAAGTCTTCAACTTCAACTTGTGCTTCCCGTTTTTCCACGACTGTCGAACATTTTTCGTGTGCAGTGGCGAAAATTCCGTCGTGTCTGTCCGCCGGATTCTATTTTAGGGCGGCAGCGCCAGGGGGCGTGGTTAACATTGGCAATGTCTGCACGCGATAGTTAACGTCTGCTTCTGGATCCCGGATCCGGGAGCCGGGAGCCGGGATCCCGGCTGGGCTGCCACCTCCTTGTGGCCGGCCACCTCTCTCCTGAGCGTCCCAGACGATAGGCAAATGCAAACAAAAAACTTGCTCGACTGAAAGGACCTGAAAGGACGGCGAAACCGCCAGACCATGCCCCCTTCTTCCTTCGTCCTTCTTTGCCTTTTTCCCCCGGTCTGTGCGTGAGTGAGTCGGCCGCCGCTTCCGCCCTTGCCAAGCACCGCCAATCATTGGCGTAAATTGAGCTCATTGTGGTCTAACACCATTACACCGGGCCATGTGTGTGGGCAGAGGCAGACACAGATAGATGGAGTTGCCAAATTCTACATTCTGTGACTACATTCGGCGAAACGGGCGTAGCCATAAAAGGCACTGCCAGAAACATATTCTCTTTTGAATATCACATTTTAGGCATTGAAATTGTAGAAAACTGTGTTAAAAAACATCTTGTAATGCACAGAGAGAATTATGAGTTCCGGAAATTGAGAATCCGCGTTCTCAAATACGTATTATTCTCGTTTTGAGAACGGATTTTTAAAAACAAATTTGTTTTAAGAATTTTTCATTACTTAGAGACCAAAAAAAATCAAAATGAAAGCCATGGGTTTTCTTTTAAATTAACATTTTAAATTTTATGTTTTACATTTTTAGATAAACAAAGTATTGAGGTTTTATGTCTTAGGACAGTGAGATATATTGAGGGAAGAAGCTTCAAGGCACCATTCAAAGTTGTCTGACTTTTCTAGAAATATCCGGCTCGAAGGACCAATATTTATGGAGTGCAGCTCCGGGCTAACGCAAACTTTCAAACAAAACTCTAGAGTAAAATATTAAATCACGCCATAAAGTTGATTTTTCAATTTACCAAACTAAAGGTTTTTAAAATAAAAAAAACTACCACATATTTTTGGTTAGTGCCTGGCTTAGGCCAAGTCTGGCGGCGCCTGTGTGAAGTCGTTAAATGCGGCAAAGTAAAATAAATTGAGCCAAGTCATGTTTCGAGCATGAAATGCATTTTTATTGCAAGCAACGAAACGTTCGTGGTTCTTCTTTGGGAAGAAAAGAGGGGCAGGGGCTGGCAACAAGGGTAGCCACCGAAATATATGAACTATTGAAATGCACAAGATATTGACTGCCGACTAACGACCCTCGACCGTCCGTCCGTCGACTGGCGGCCTCTGAAGTTGCCGGCCATAAAGTTCATAAATTTACGAGAGCGACTTGCAAGTTGCGAGTTGCTTTTGAGAAGCAGACAAACTTTCATCGAATGGAAATTATTATTTCATTTATCAGTTTTCCCGCAGTAAGTGGGCGTGGCAGGCGAAGAATTCGAATGGAATGGAGGAGCTTACATGGCCAAATAAGTAAGCACCAAGTGCAGTGATTGTAAACATTTTAACATGTTTGTAATTTATAGATGTGCCAGAAGATTAATCAAATATCCTTGGTTCCAGGAATAGTTGTACATAATAGTTTCTTCTTGATAAATATCAATATAAGTATAAAAATATATATTAAAATATTAATAAGACTTAAACATAAACTAAAAATTAGCTAAGAAGCCAGAGAAAAAGAGTTTCAAATCGCTTTGAATATAATGTTTAATTGTATGTAGTTTGAAACTTACAACTCGAGTTTCATATATTAATATCAAGCCAAAAGCCAAAAGCTGTACTTTGTAAATAAATAAACAAATATGAAGCCGACTCTTCAAACTCTGTAAACTGGCCAAAGTTGGCTTTCGCTCTAGTAATAATTAAACCTCATCTGGTTAACATTTAACTAAGTAATTCTCATTCATTTGCCGAACTATTTATTAATTCAAGTCTTTATCTTGTGCTTATCTCATTGCAGGTGAGCTTTGCCGTTGCGCCAACCATAATGGTTAGCTGGCTGTGGTGTTTTCCGGGGGAAAACTGTTGGGGATTACCCGGCGCCGGAGCCAGGAGTGGGAAAACTGGAGGAGCTTGCCGCTAATTTCCCCCATTAGCAGATCCCTTAGATGCCTCAATTCCAGACCGCATTCCCCATTTTACCGCCCGCACGCCTTCCACATTGCTATCCCGCTGTGTGTAAATGTATCCAAGTCCATGTTCCGCTTTTTGTTCCCAGTGTTTTTCGACTTTTTTCCGGCTCTTGGCCCCCTGCAGCTTCATAAATTTGAATGTAATATTTCCATGTTGTACCATTTGGATGGTTGGATGGTGGGGGAAAAACGCTTACAACGCCGAAAATTATGCTATAAAAATGCACTGCCACTAATTAGGCCAACACAAACATGGCGCAAACCCCGAAAAAAATATAAAAAAATAGGAAAATATGTATAGAGAGGAGAAGCCAACAACAGCAGATGCGTTCTTAGAAATTTCTCCTCGGCTGCCTTTTAATATATATATATATATTTTTATGTACGATTTTTTACTGCTCCTTCTCGGCTCCTCAATGGTGCTCTTCGCCGTGCGCTCCGTTTCTGTTGTAAGTGTAATCATCGCACGATGAAAGCCGCTTACAATAATTGCCCCATTTTGTCCGGACATCGCGTCCGTGTCCGAGTCTGTATCCGCATCCGCTCCTGTTACCGTTACCGCTCCCGTTCCCGTTCCCTTTTCCGGACACGGGACACTGAGACGGACATGAACACGGGGCTTCCTTTTTTTTCGCCGTCTGCTCTCCGACGGCTAAATGCATTTGAAGTCGCTACGTTTTGTGTCGATTTCCCGTCGCCTTTATAATATTTTTTTTTATAGCCTCGCAGCCCCATTAAGTAACACCCCTGATCAGGAGTTAGTAAAAATTAAAGTGGTCCATATAAAGTGAATATAATTATGGGCGAGCTTCGTAGTGTTGAGTTGGACATTCAAATTATTTAAGAGAAAACTTATTTGGATTTTGTAAGAATGTTTATGTGATTTTCAATTAAATTCGATTATTATTTTTTTATAGCCAGAATCCTTTCAGTTTTAATCTAAATCTTGTAAAAGTTCAATGGCTTTTACCTTTTTCACTTCCCTTGGTTTATTTATTTATTTTATTAGTTGTGGTTTATTTATTTCTAATCCAATTCTTGTAGAATTTCAAAGGCTATTAAAGTATTTATGCTACCTTTTCCCCTTCCCTTCTTGTTTCGAAGTTTAACGGATTTTTGTTGACTTTTGATCTTTTTTTTTTTTTGTATAAAATTGTTTATTATTTAAAATTTCCTTTCGTTTTCCGGGCTTGGCCCTGCGTCTTTTCTATTTTGCCTCGCTGAAATATGAATTTTAAGCGCTTTGGTCAGTCATAAATGTTATTTATTGCCTGTTTTAAGGGTAGAATCTGGGGATATTTATGCCGCTTGGCTTTGTTGTCCTGTCAATGTTTTTGTTGTTTCGGATATTTTTGTTTTTTTTGTTTTATTGTTGCCGCCTAGACGAGGGTCGAAAATGTGTTGGAAAACTGAAACTTTTTGTTGCCGCCGCTGATTTTGCTGTGTTGTGCGGTCATTTATGTCATTTCATATTTATTCAGCGGCCTTCCGCATAATTGGCAGTCCTCTCGTTTCCCCAACAACAACAACGACGAAAAAAAGCTTTCAAAAACCACCAAAAAAGTGAAGAAAAAGGCAGGAGTTTTAACCCAACGTCACTTGGGACATAAGCAGATTGTAATAAAAATATGAAACCAGCGGCAGTAGGTTCCCGACCATGCAATACCCTGTTTCTTAAATTTATTGAATACTTTCTTGTGACTGTTATTATTATTTTATTTATTTATTTTATTTTATTCCAACGAAATAAGAAATAATATAATGCTTTAAAGGAAAAAAATAATAAATATCTTATATAGTAAATGCTGAACTTATTTATATTAAATTTTATAAATTTAAAATTCGCAAAATTCAGGGATTTCATAAAATAAATAGGTATATACTTCCCCGATAGCTCATAATTACAGGGTATCCAAAAATATCCGAATTTAAACGGCCTTTAAGGGCCGCTGTCCGGGGCTGCTTAAAAATAAATGCATTTAACGTGGTCCTGGGCGGATTAATTGAGTTGCCACTCCCTGGCAGTTGGTTACTGAATATTGCAGTGGGCCTCCGTCCCCACCTCTAGGTCCGTCCCCCCAGTCCCCCCGTCTGACATGCATTCACATCATGCATACGCCATGTGGCACACACTCCGGCAGGAGCTACTGGCTGCTGCAATTGACTTGGCCCCGAAAAGTAGCAGAGCAACTTGAGGCCCGGCCAAAGAGTTGAACTGAGCCCGAGCCCAAGCCCAAGTTGAGTGAAGTTGATCCAACGGAGCCATGTTAGGAGAGAGTTATCCGGCGCGTGTCCCCGGGGCATTTTGCGGCTTTTGTGGCCCGCTTTGGCCTAAGTATTTCAGCACTTTTGCATGTTTTATTGTATTTTAATTAACTAAATCTCCGCTGCCGGCCTGCCTGGGTCCGGGGCCAAGAACTCTGTCAACTTGCGGTCAGCTTTTCGGTTCGCAGCAGCAAAAAGTGTGGGATTTCCTTTCCCCAAGAGTTTGTGTTTGAACAGCCAGAAAATTGGCCAAGAATTGTTGAAAATGTTCAAATAAAATGGACATTTTTGTTGCCGGAACTTAGAAAGTAATCAAATAACTTACCCGAGGTGTTCAGTAACGACTAAAATTGTTTAAGCGAAGTTTGTTTTAAGTAACGAATTTTTAGGATTTTTATTTTGGCAATAAAATAATTTGTTTTGGAATATAAACTAAAATGGGGACAAAATACCAATAATTAATGAAATATAAATAAAATTCCACCTTTAACATGCATTTTTTGAATGAGAAAGTATAATATTGCTTAGATTAACATTAAAAATAAATAATAAATAATAACATTAAATACAAGCTCGGAAAGACTGCTATATCCTGTGACTCTGATATGATTTATGGTCCGACAACCTTCGTTTTGTTGTCCAGAAAAAATAAGAAACCCTAAAACCTGTTGACGTTATCAAGCTCACCGCCCGAGTCAAAAGTTTTTGCCATTTGCCTTTGTTTCTGTGCCCGAGTGATAAATCGGCATTAAGACCTCATTCCCAGGACGAAGCCAGCCCTGTTGGTGTGTGTTGTGTGTCCGAAAAATTAAATGTCATGGGCTAAGAAGGGATATGCGAAAGCGAAGCAAAGTTTGGAATAAAAAAGCAGCTCCTTTAAGCCGCGTCAGTCAGTGGCTTTCGGCTAATTTATCAACAAATTTTTAAACGCATCTGACTGCAACGGAAAATAAGAACTTTCCCACTGCACAACAGTGAAATCTCGCAGTGACAAATTAAATATTGACTGGGGCTGGGGCCGTGGTTGGTCCATCTGGAAAATCGGTGGGAAAATACGAAGGAAATTGGCCGCGCGTCTAGACCAGCTTTCGGTGTATTTATCAAGTGCCACACAGCTTCCTGGCCGGATAAATGCACTTAAACGGCTTTTGGCATCGCTATTTCAGCCTACTTCAGGCCAAGGAGCCCATGAAAATAGCACCAAAAACATCCCCCTACCCCCTCTCGAAGGGTTTTTTAAGGGTCGCAGCTGTACGCAAATATTTGCCGCATTTTTTATGCGACCACAAAACGGAGAGCGCGAGCAGAGCCAGAGCAGAGGGAGAGGAGGAAAACCTTTTTATGCGATTTGCGTTTTGTCATAAATTTAACAGCAAGTAAATATTTGATTTGATTTTCGCTACAACCCCAAAAGAATATCGCCATCAGTTGATTAAATGGAAATTTTTGGGTTTTCAATTTCACAGAATTCCCCTTTATGGATTTAATTGAACATTTTTTGAGTGCTGGAAAATTTGCCAAATTCATATAAAAGCGTGATTGATGAAATATTGCATTAAAACGGAAAAACAAACTAATTTCCGGCTTTTATCCCAAGCTATTTTTATTGACTCATTTTCCTAATTCAACTCTTTAGGGTTTATTTTTTGACGAATTAACTTTTTAAAATATTTTTTGAACAAAGTCAGGTTAATATTACACTTACACCAATCTATCTGATAAAGCAAACCGGTTCTCTGCCCTTTTAAAATTTATCTGAACGTAAAAGAATAACATAGTGCTGTTAACTACGCTATTAACTATCGATTATTGCTGTAAAGCACAGGAATGGTGCTGTAAGGCGCAATTATTATACCAAGCTTGTCTACTTTTAATGCCTATTCTGCATGAATCCCTCTTCGAAACTCCATTTCCAAATAAAATTACAAAAAATAATTTATATTTTTTAAGCGCAACTTTTCTCATTTTCACTTCCACTTCCGTATACCAAATTTCCGAGCTAAATGCTGACAAAAAATTCCTTATCCCTGTCTGTTTTTTCCTCTTTGCCATTTTTGCTCTCACTTCACTAATGGAAATAATTTGAAATTAGGAAAAATTATGATGAGAGTTTGTCCTCTATGCCATGTCCTTTTATGTCTTAGCAACCAGAGGAGGCTTTCAGCAGGCACACACACACACAGAGACATGTGACTAGCCGAGGAAAATGAGCATAAAACAAAGTTTATATGCAACTTTTTGATTACAAATGCAAATTACAGCGTCGACTGAGGCTCAGGGCAATAACAGCAAGAAAAAACCGAGGAGAGGAGTCGAATGTAAAAAAAAAAAAAAAAGGAAGAGGGGGACAGGAGTCGGAAAAACTTTTTCATATTGCAGCAGAAATTGCTCCAATGTTTGTTCGTTCGTTCCGTTGGTTCGTTTGCCTGCTTATTTCTTCGTTTGTTCGCCTGTTTGTTTGTGTTTTCGCTTGTTTGTTTGTTTGTCCCTGTTTGTCTGCCGCCATTTGACGCTGTTTTGGCAGTTCAGAGTTGACAAAACATTTAATTTGCACGCAGCTCCCAAAAGTGCGTAATCATAACTTCTGATGGGCGGCGGGTTCAGGCTGATTTGATTAAAGAAACGAGTTATATATATTTAAATGTGATGATGCGACACTAAAGCAAGGAAATCGGCAGCCTTTTGAAGTTTAATTAAGGTTAAATTCCTTGGGTCAATTTTTTTTGTTATGCATAAAGCACTTATGCATGCTGTTAAGTATAGTTAATCTTATAGATCTCGGTTTTCTATATAAATTTTGATTTTATATTTTATTTATCAGATAAAGGGCCAGTTTCTAAACTGTCTGTCAATATTTCACGCCCAAATAAAGTTCTGGTTAAGAAAATTTGGTTCTCTATCGTGTAAATGTGAGAGGTAAGTTTAATAGGGACCCGACTCCATGTCAAATCTGATTTCCGATAGTCAAGTGAGAAAGAAGTAGAGATTTACAGTAGTTTTGAGTGGTTTCAACAACCAAAGCCACCGTTTACTAGCGCCGTACAGCACTATTCCGTGCTTTACAGCAATAATCGATAGTTGACAGCACAGTTAACAGCAGTATGTTACTCTTTCACGTTCAGATAAACTTAAGGAGGGTAGAAAACCGGTTTGCTTTACGATAAGTTTAACTGGTGATTATTTTTTTGGACAGTTAGCTATTAGGCACATTACCAGTGAGGGCAGAAACTGTTATTGTAATACCAAGTAGTGTCACATACCAAGTTTCATGGCTTCGAGCTCCGGCAGAAGCCGAGTTCCATCGGAGGCCACTCAACTAAAAACAGTTTCCACTCCGAAAATGGCATTTAAAAGCAGCCTGCCACCAGCCGTGCACTTTCATGGGAGTTTCCACTGGAATTGCCCGGCGATCCGATCGGATCGGGCATCAATTTTGTGCTGTGTCTGACAGCGGCTGTCGCTTATAAATTGCCGACCCCCACAATAACAACAACAAGAAAAACAACAACAAGGGCAACGGCAACAGCGGCTGCGGCAACTATAGCAGGCAACGGCGACAAGCGCTCTGACATTTAACATCCGGTTGAAATTGTTCAACGCATTTCCGGTGCCCTCTGTGGCCTTCCTTCCACAATCTCCGCCCCCGCCCGCGCCCTCGCCCCGCGGCAACCCATTGCCACCTCTTCCGTCCCAGAAGACAGGACAGGACGCTGGGTCCTCGACCAGCAATTAAACGCTTATCGAGAAGTTGGCCAAAAAGAGAAAGCACTGCGGGCGAGGGAGAGAAAGAGGGAAAGAGAAGGAGAAGGAGCAGAGACGACAATGAGCTGGCTTTCATATAATTGAGGTTATGGCCAACGCATGCTACCTTTGGCCCAAACTTTTCCGGTGGCAGAAAAACAGCTCTTGTTCTCTCGCCGGCACACAGAATAAGTTGAAATGTGTCCACCTGGCACACCTTACCTCTCTGTGTGTGTGGGAGGTGTGGGCGTGTGCATATGCGGCAAATAACTGCAGACAAAAGCTGAAGAAATTAATTAGGGTCTCCGTCTCCGTCGTCTCCTCCTCCGCCATCAGCACCGTCATTATCATCAGCACACGGCGTAGGCAAGGAACCTGAACCTGCATCAAAACTCTGGCAAAACGGATGTCACCCGTAAACAAGGCAACTAGCTGAAAGAGCAGAAAGAGAGGGTTGTATGGCTAGAGAGCGGGACAGCAACAAGGGACAAAGACAGAGACGGGCTATGTAGCTGGCGAGCGAAGGCAGAGGGCGGTCGTGAAAAAAGAGTCGGGAAACAAATCGAGTTGTTGGCATGGAAATTAATTGCTGCAAATTGAGTAATGATGTTTGGCCCCTGTCAGACAGAGCCGGAATATTAAAAAATATATATCCTGAGGGGAGACAGGGCTTGAAACTGCAATTATCCTCCATTTGGGGCTTCTCAAAGTAATATTTTCTGCAAGGATTCTTTTTAAACTCTACAAACAACTTCAAAAGTTGAGGAAATATATTAACTTTTGCCAGAAAGTTTGTTAGGAAACTGTAGGAAGCTCAAATCAATGTTTCTTAAATTACATTTTTTCTTTAGGTGCAAATATAATTATTTACTCGTATTGAAATTCCTTTTCCCAGGGATTTAATATTACATTGAATATATTTTTCATTCCCACTCAAATACTCACCGAAATAAAGCGTGAAAAAAAGAAAAGAAAAAAAATAATACTTATCTTCGACCGTGACAGGACTCGAACCTGCAATCTTCGGATCCGAAGTCCGACGCCTTATCCATTAGGCCACACGGTCCTCTTGACGCACGCTGATTAAGAGGCGAATAAGCCAAACGAGGGCGAGAGCGTGATAGCAAGTGTGAATTAAGAGAGCGAGCTAGAACGACTGCGAATGCGAATGCGAAAGGGAAGGAGAACAGAGAACGGAGTGGAAATGTGGAAGCGGGGAAGTAGGAAGGGGAAGTAGTGTGTGTGCAAAAACAAAGCGAGACGCTAATTAAGCGACGCTCTAATGAACAGCTGACGGAATGACGGACTGACGGACGGACAAAGAGGTGCATCTGCTTCCTCTTCCTCTTCCTGGCTCATGAGCAAGACAACCAACAATAGAACACGTTCCATACGCAAGCAATGAGTGCTGGAATAACTAAAAACGGAGAATAACTAGACGGCGGGGCGAAATATAAAAAATGAAATGTCAAGGAAATGTGCAAAATGACTTGGAAACTCTCAGCTGCTGGCTTTTTATTGTTTTTCTTTTCGTTTTTGTCTGCCCCAAGCTGCACGGGCGCAAGCAGCAGAAGAACAGAAGAAGCAGCAAACATGCTGGCAATGAGAATATATTTCCGGCTTCTTGTTTTCCCTATCTCCCTCCTCCATATCGCCCCTCTCCACGTCATGCTCAACCCTTGTACTCTTTCGAGGGTGATTGAGCTTTTGTGCCACGTCACCGGCTTTAATATTGCCGCATTCTGCAGCGTTAATCACGGGGAGCTTTAAGCTGCTTCAGCTTTTCGCGTTGCCTGGGATCGCGATCTGCGTTCTATTTTTAGATTCTTTCGCTCTCTGTTATGCTCGCATTCTAGTTTGGTTTTTAGGCGGCGGAGATCACCGAGGCCCATTAGCTCAGCTGGTTAGAGCGTCGTGCTAATAACGCGAAGGTCGCGGGTTCGATCCCCTCATGGGCCAGGTTTCTTTTTTCTTTTTATATTTTAGTAAATTAATATTTGTGGCGTAAAAAATGTATAAAGAATCTTTGTATATTTTCTTACGGTTGCTTCGGACTTGGCCTTAGTTTTCTGTTTTGTTATTTGTTTAAATATTGGCCCCTCTATTTAAATTCAATTTGTTTGTACATAAATACTATGCTGCCCTCATGACCACTCGCTCTTGATGAATGATAACAGACCGGTGCTAAGGTCTGGCAATAATTGAATCTTTGATTGAAATATATACAGCACACAACCTTGCACACCTACATACATATATACAAACACAAAAGTTAGACAATTAAAAACTCTAAGCTTATTTTCTTATCACTCATACGCAGTGTTGCACACGCTGGCAGAATTTACTCTCAAGCTTTATACATATTATGTTGTTTATTCACACTTAAAAGAATAGCATACAAGAGTTCATTGCTAAAGCTGTGTTCACTGAACGCAAACTATAAATAAAATAAAAAACGAAAAGTTGTAGGGTTCAGTTAGATTCGCAACGAATGCTAGGTCAATTTCCAGCGTGATGCTTTTCCCTATTATTGTCTTCAAATATTTTTTCGTATGAGGGTACGTGAGGTTGTTATTTATTAATATAATCGATAATATTTCTTGCTTATAACAAGTTATTCACCTTACAAACCTTATATTCTAAGATAAGTGAAGTAATTTAAAAGGAAGGTAATCAAAATATTAATTTACATGACCTAAAATGACTATAAGCTTCAAAGAAATTTCACTTGGAAAGCAACTTCAAAAATTTGAAGTTGGCAACGCCACACGCTCTCTTGTTCTTTAAAATCTGGTTTCCCCGTGACTTTATTAAAAAATTTGCAAAACTTGTGCGTTTCCCCTGGTCACTGCGGCGAGAGAAAATCGAGTCAGCGAATTCCAATTCTGCCTACGTGGCTGACTTCGCCTTCCAGGAATTTGAGTGGAAAGCGCACGAACGGAAGGCAACGGCACTTTGGTGCGATTAGAGAGAGAGAGAGTGGGAGAGAGAGCGTAGGAACAGTTAGGCAATGCTGATCTTGGAATTCCGATGTTCACGTGACTCTCACCGAAAGGAATATTCCATGAATGAACACTTTAACCCTTAGGTGTTTGCTTTTAAAGTTGAGTCAACAAAGTTATTAAAAGTAGATAATTGAACAATAAAAGTATAGAAATAATATCAAACTAAAATCATAACATTATATTTCCCGTTCGCTTTATATCCTTCCCTTCCATTGTCATAAGCTGTCCATCGAAATTTGCTCGCCATTGAAATGAAATTTAGTTGAAATACAAGTAAAATGTTTTCTCCACATGGCCAGAACAACAGAAGGAATCATCGGCCTCATCAGCATTCATTCGCTCCATCATAATCGGCAGCCCCATCATCAGGATGATTGGCCGGGGCCGGAGGCATCTTCGACTCCTTTATTCGTTCCTTTCCTTCATTTGGCTACATTTCATTTGATTCAATTCGATTCGATTCGATCCGATTCGAGTCGATTCCGTGCCATTTCATTCCATTCAATTCCCTCGAAGGCCCCCCCGGAACCCCTTCGGTGGCCTGCAACAACTGCCTTCAATTCATTTCGACTCGATTCATGGCTACCAATTTGCAGGCGCCATCGCCGACGCTCGAAAACAACATAGCATATTTTCTTTGGCCCGTAAAGAGGGGACAGGTCAGCGAGCCAGGCTCGCCGGCTCTGGCTTGTAAATGTTTTTATTTCCCCCGCCGCCGTCGTCCTCCCCAGAAATCCCTCGTATCTCTCTCTCTGTTTTCTGTTTTTTTTTTTTTTGCTTTTTGGCAAACATTCAAAATGAAAAGTCGTTGGAAAAAAAGCGAAGCGAAAACCAAACTGAACCCCAACGATAATGTGCATCAAATGAGCTGTGCGCACATTTAGCAGGCGTCGCCTTGGCTATTGAACTTTATTAGCCTTGTACTTGTCGTAGGCCCCCTAGAGCCCCTGAAAGCCTCCTCCTAAGTCCCCCTGTTCCTACCCCCTCTGTCTGGCTGGTCTAGGTCTGCTGATTTCGAAAAAAAAGAGAAATAAAAAAAGAGAAGGAGGCAGCAGAAAAAAAATGGGAGCCGTAAACGTTTGAGAACCTCAAAGACTGCACAAGGGCAGGGGACAGTTTATCAAAAAGCTTAACTGAAACACGCTCGGACATTTGTCCTGGCAGAAAATCCGGCATGGATTTTCCTGCAAACGACCAGAGAATGCTCTAATGAATAATTCGTTCTCAGCAAGTGATTGCGAAAATTTAAGTGGTTTTCCTTTCTTTTCGCTGATTTCATTTTCAATTTGAAGTTTAGTACTGGCAATAAAAAAGTGGGCATACGAAAGCGTACATAAAAGGAACAAATCAACAAAAAATATTAAGTTATTCTTTTAAGTCTGAAAAAAACACTCATCATAGTATTTATACAGCTTCAAAGTAAATTTTGCCAGCATGTGCAACAGTGCGTATGAGTGATATGAAAATACACTGCGTATGAGTGATATGGAAATAAACTTAGAATTTTTAATTGTATTGGTATTTTCTTTTCTCAAAAGCAGGCCAAGAACAAAAATACATTTTTAAACACACAATTCCTACGGTTCGACTCGGTTTCGTGCCCCTAACAATCAGCACTCCAGTCCAGCACTCTACCGAATGCTCCACTCAGGCAATTTATTGTTTGAATTCACTTAAAGATGTGTCTAAAACTATGCTATACAATTTTACAAGTATTTAGTGATTATAATGATTTAACAAAAGAATGAAGTAATTGATTAACTACTTGAAATATTTTTGGAAAAATTTTTAAAAATATATTCCATAGTCTTTTGAAGGGTTACTATCCCTAACGAAAGGTCAAAGTTTCTGGTTTTTTAGAGACATCGCCTGGACTTTATATGTGCGGCATAAATCAATCGACCAATTGCATATGCTCGCTTCTGGAGGGTCAAAGAAAAAGGGAAGAGAAAAACAATATATGGCGGAGTTGGGCCACCAACAAATCATGGCTGGTCCGTGCATGTTTCGTGTCCACTTAGCCAAGAAGACGGCATAACGACACCCACACACACACTCTACACACTCTACATACATATGTGCATATGTGTGTATAGTCGCCATAACTCCAGATCCAGTTTCAGGCGGGAGCTGGGACGCCAACGCCAACGCCAGCGCCAACGCCATAGGGCCCACAGTTTTTGCTGCCGCTGGCACTGAATTACGCTTAAATTATGGTAATTTATTTTACCCCAAAGAGCGATCTAACAGGGCCATGACGACAACGACAACGACAACGACGACATGGCCCCTGGTCTCATTGGACCCGATGTCTGATGCCTGATGTCTGATGGCCCATAGCCGGTGGCCAGTGGCCAGTTCCAGTTCCAGTTAGAATGGGCTTCCTTTTATTTTTGTACACACCCAACCGCCACTCAATTATCTTTAGGAACTGGCAAATCCTTAACCTTTTATGTGTGACGTATCCAGGACATAAAAAAACCATTTCGTGAATAATTTAATTAAGGAAAAGACATTGTTTAAATGTGCAAATTGATTTAAGCTTGCCAAACTTCACCAAAGAGTCCTTATTAATTAATAATTGCTTAGCTTTTTCTCTTTAGAAAAAGTTCTTATGGCTCAATTATAACGAAGCTCCTCAAATGGAATTTTTGCCATATTAATTTATAATTTCCCTCCATCGTTAGTGGTTGTGGCAAATGTAAAAACAGGAAAAGAAAAGCCAAAGAAAAGCCAGCAGCGACTAGCGACTGGACCGAACGTCGCCGTTGCCGCCTGCCATTGAAGCCTCGTCAGTTTCTTGATTTATGCGACTCCATTGCTGACCCCCCCCCCTCCCCGAGCGCCGCCCCTCGATAAATAAGCGTGAAATATAAAAAATTGCTGCCTTTCTGCTCTATAGCTATGTAGCTGCTAAATCCGCTCGGGGATTCCCCACAGCCGGGGGGCAATTAAAACACAAAAATGCATTCGTATGCGCTCGCGAAACAAATGCGATGGGGTTGCAGTTGGAGGCGGTAGGCGGTAGGCGGGGCTGGAGGGCTCTTGGGTGTTGCAGGATAGTGGGGTTGGTGGTGGTTGGGAAATCGCGTTGAATGACGACTTCTGACGCCGGCTCCGTTGGTCCAGAGTCCGGGAGTCGGGAGTCTGTAGTCCCTAGTTTTTGCACTAAAAAAAAAATAAATCTGTTGGTTAATTGTGTCTAAAGTTGGTTAGCAGAGTGGATATATATAAATAATACAATATAATTAGCATATCGACAAGTATAATAATTATTTGTTATACTGTTATTATATTTTTACAACAATGTATTAAAGGTTTACACTTTCCTTTGTTTTCTTGCAGGTTTTTTAAGCTTTAACTGAGAAGTAATCCAAGGTATGTAAAAGAACTTAACTAAATAGGAAAAAAAGGAAATTCGGTGAAATATTTGTTATACAAAAGAACTGACTTCAATTTCTAATATTTAAGAAATAAAATTAACAGATGCTTCGGCTCGAAGGACCAAAAAGATTTCGTCTGGGCCTGAGACGTAGCGATCCGGATATAGATAGTTTTAAAGCATAGCGATGATGACATATTGAAGTATATAAATTAATTATCTTACTGCAATATATACATTTTTGAAACGATTTCAAAAACCTTTCTCGCAGTGTGGTCCGTTCAGGCCGGGATGGATTAACATGTTGGCCACACGGGGCTCATTAAGTGCGTCGTTGACGTTTGTCGTCGTCCTCCGCTCTCCGTTCGCCGTCGGTCGTCCTCATCCTCGTCCTCGTCCTCAGTCCTTCATCGTTCGTCGCTGACTCCTGCGAGTGACTGAGTGAGCCCCAGTGGCTGCCAGGAAAGGGGTGTTCTGGGGTCAGGGGAAGCGGCAACTTAAGCGCTGGGACTCCGGTAATGTGTGCTTAGAGCGCACATCAAATAACAAATTAACGATGACGACGACGCTACAGGAGCCGCAATCATTTTTACTTGTTTCCTTTTTGATTTTTTCCCGTTTTTCCATATTTTCTTTGTATTAATTTCTATACTTATCCGTAGTTCTTTTTTCTTTTTTTGCCTCCCGGGCAAAGCTGGCAAATATTTGCACTCGCTGAATGAATGATTTGAATTAATAACTCAGCTCGACGACTAATGAGGAGAGCGGTTGCCCAGCATGGGTTAAGCGGAAAATGGGGGAAAATGATTGTAAGCAATGAGCAATTGAGATAACCGGGATTTTCAATCAAAGAAAAGCTCACTAAGAATGTCTTCCGGGTTCCTTAATTCCCTTTTCCTTACCCCAATCAATCAAAAGATATCCTTATACCTGAAATCACCTTCATTAATTGAATTAAATGTAATGTTATATTAATTAATATTGCTAGTGTTGAACGCTCGTATTTACCAACTTTAACTTCCACCTGAGACACTGTACATCTCTCGGTAATGGCCCGGCGCTTATGGCAATTGATAATTCGATTTGTGTGGCCTGACATCTTCCCGGGACTTGGCCCCCGCCGATGGCTCTGAATTGCTCTGAATACAAACTACACAGGTCCTCCTCGTTCCTCGTTCTGCATGGAGCCTGACAAAGTCAGGGCGCCACACGGAGCTGCCCCCATTCCGGTAGTCCATAGTCCATTGCCCAGAGTCCATAGTCCACTCCCCCAATCTTGTCCTGATCCAGATGCCAGGGCTCGTCCTTCGTCCTTCTCTTACGACTCATTTGCGTTTGGCGCCCGTAAAGCAATTATGATCCAATTGGTTTGGCTTTGGTTTGCATTTCCCATTAATCCACGCCCCCTACCGCCCACCGCCGCCCACTCCTTGTCGTGTGTTTAACCTGATTTGCCCAACTGTCATGCCAACAGCGTGCACTGAGAGAAATCAGGCCACTGGGCATCGTAATTAAATAAATTTTTTAATTTTTTTTAAGGTATTTATTGTTTTAACGGATTCGGAGCTGCACAGAAAACAGAGTTGGGAATTTTAGTGCAATTTCAATATTACAGCAAGTATCTCTGAGATATTAGTCAAGTAATTAAGGGTTAATACCTATTTTTTTATGAAGTTATTGATTGTTTTTACGGATTCGGTGCTGCACAGAAAACGGAGTTGGGAATTTTTGTGCAATTTCCATATTTAAGCAAGTACCTGTGAGATTCTAGTCTGATAATGTATCTATTAACCTCATTTCTGCCAGTGTAAGCTTCCTGGAGTGTGTGAGGGCTTCCCCCACCTTTGTCTTAGTGTGTGTGGAGAACGTACATACGTACCGACACACACACACACACACACAAACGTGTGTAACTGGCCATGGACGTGCCTGATAACCATAGAGGGACTGGGAAGATGGCGGCCGGTATCCAGCGGATGCGAATGCGGATGCGAATGTGGATGAAAGTCCCTCTGCCTTTGCCACTGCCCTCCCCCCCGAAGGGTAGCCTTTGTGCATGATGCAATGAAATTATCACTTTCAATTGCATTTGCCACACACTCGCCAATTCACTCCCCAGTCGGACCTGGCTCCATGCGGCGTAGAAAATCTGTGGGGAGTTCTATGTTTAACTGGGACTGGGACTGGGACATCCCCAATTGTGAATGCGGTAAGCGAGCGAGTGATTCAGGTGATTCAGATGGGAGACATATATAAAGTTTTTATACTCTTTGCTGGCGTGTTTGGAGACCATTATAAATTGAGACTGCTCAATTAATTTCGTTCTAACTTAAATTGAAATCAAACTTTGCATCAGAATACTTCCCAAATAATAATAAATATAAAACTGAACTTGTAGCTGCTCCCTTTTAAAGCTTCACCAACATAATTGCATTACTTTAAGGTCTCCAACCCGAAGTCAATGTGTGGCAGGTGGCTGGATCCTGGGTTGAAAGGGCTCTGGGCAGGTGTTGAGTGCACGTAACTTGGCGAGTGTATGGCCGCCTTTTATGTCTGTACGTGTGCATTGCACTCGCTCTCTGTCTGCCCCTTGAGGTCCTTGGGGCTGTTCCTAAAATCTTTATGGATTCGAATAATGCTTTCAATCGCTCGAAAGTGGGTCATAAAATATGGTTGTTTTGCTCCCGGGCAGAGAGAGAGAGAGATGTGAAAAGAACTTAATTTAAACCCAAAAGCACCTAAAAATGTGCAAGGATATAAATTGATAAGCCATAAATCTTCGATTGGAATTTATTTATAACATTAACTTACTTTAAAGACTTGAACTTGCTGGAATTATGCAGTGTAAAGGGAATATTTCGTTCTGGAATAAGTCAGGAACACCCGAGGCACAGCCAGGACTTCGTCCTACTCAAATTGGACTCTCTCTCTCCGGCTTAATTTTTAGCCCGGCTCGCAGCGAGCGCCATTTGTATTGCATACTTTTGTGCGCTGCGTTCATTTAATTGCAACGCTGTCGCCGACGACGACGGAGGAAGTGCAAGTGGAAGTGGAAATTGAAGGGGGTTCCCCCAAGTTCCGTCTTGCGAGTGGGACGGAGCTGGGGCTGGGACTGGGGCGTGCTGTCTTTTTGTGTGACAAACCAACTGCGGACTGCCTGCTGTTGACTGAAAGATATATGATGCCAAGCTCAAAAGGCGAAATTCGCTGCTCTTTTTAGGGACATTTCCCTCCCCCTTCCCACTCCCCCCTAGCCAGGCCATTCATATTTGTTTTGTCTCTGTGCTTGCCTTTTTGTGCAAATTAAATTCTTTGCTCTTTGCTCAGCACCACCCATTTGTTGTTGTCCCAGAGCCATACTTGTTGGTCTTCTTGTCTTTCCATTCATTTTATTACTTTTTGTATTTTTTGGATTTCTGTGTAGATTTCCATTTAACTAAGTTCTTAATCAAGCAGCCCCGGCAACTGTCACCGGCAGGATCGGTTCCGTTCCCGTTCCCTTAACCCCCCCGCGCGGCTCTGACCCATTACGGAAAGTGTGCAAATGGAGCTCGCATGCGTGGAACGGGAATCCTTCAGGATAAATACTTGAAGTCAAGGAAAATGTATTGTCTGAGCCATGTTAAATATGTCAAGAATTTGCTGCTGAAATTATTTTCCACACTTTCAAGCATTTAATTTTGAAATTTGTGTACTTCTGGGCAGAAATTAAATTCTTTGCAGACGGGTAAATATTTGAATTTTTAATAATTTTATTTAAACAAAAATATACAATTTTGGAGCGTGACTCATCGTTAAGATTTTTATGTCTTCGGTTAAACTTAACTCACATGCATTTTCTTTCTCCCACAAACAAGTTTTAATTGTTAGTAATTTATTTACAGGTTCCCAGTTGCAATTTAAAAAAATACTTTCGCTTAATTGGCGCACGAGTGGCTTAGTTTTTATTTTTTCGCCTAGCAACTAATTTTTACGCTCGCCAACTAATTTCAATTTCAATTGTTTAACTTTGTTCACTTTCACCGCCGCCTCTCTCGCTCTCTCTTCCTGCTGCGGCAGCCTAGTTTCTGAAATTCTGTTGCTGCTCTTGTTATTGTTGTTGAGTTTTCCTTGCTTTTGCATTTCGCATTGTGGCATTTTCCTTCGATTTTTTTCCAACTTTTGTTTTTTTTTTTTTTATACCCCTTCGGATTTATAATGAGCTGCAGGAATAATTTTTTTTGCTGCTTGTTGTTGTCGGCCTGGCCTTGCGCCTATTTTCCCCGGAAAATGGGTACAAAAGGGTGGCGGTGGCTGGAGGTGAGAAGCACGACCCTTGTCACATTTCTTTATGCTTTGGCGGCTCATTAGCGGGTCACCGTCCCCTAGGGCAGAACTGCTGCTGCTGCTGCTTCCTCATCATCTTTTTCCATTTCCATTTCCCTTTCCCCCTACCCCCATTTTCCATTCTTATATTCTCGGGTACCTTTTGCGGGGCATTATCACTTTTCTTCCCAGTTGGAAATGGATTAAAATATAAATTTCCGATCCTGGGAGGCAAGTGGTGCGTGTAGCCAGGTCCTTTTGTCGGTCTGTGTTTAAACTAGATCGAATGAGAATACCTTTACGCAGATCCCATTAAAGAATATATATATTTAATTCTATTTATCCAACTTTATCTGGAAGCTAGGGTACAGGAACTTCGATCAGAAAAAGTCTCTGGTTTTTCGTAGGGTTCTCCTTAGTCATCTTTGGCATCTTGCGGCTCTTGTTTCTTGTATCCTGTATCCTGTCCACAATGCTGACAGAGGCAAAAGCAACTCTCACATGAACTTGTCGCTGCCTTCGTCTGTGTCTGAGACTGAGACTGTGTCTCTTTACATTTCCTGTGTGTGTCTTGTCGCTGATAGCGCAAAAGCTGTCAGATGATTATCGGAACTGGGGAACGCCTTTTGTCAACATTTATAAACGACCTCATCTAGGCATGACGAGAGTCTTGGACGGCAGGCAGGCAGGCACGTCCATAAAAGCACACACACTTCGATTAGGCAAGCAGCCAGTTGCCATTTCATCGAAGCATTTTTTTTTAAAACCAAACTGAGTTAAGTCCTGATTAAGTTTGGTAAGGAGGAAGCTCCAGCAAAGAGATTATTTTATGTATTTTATATATTTAATATATATTATATATTAAGCAAGAACACTGAGGGAAAAACCGTGCTCATTTTCTTCTCAAAAGCAGGCCAAGAACAAAAATACTAGAATTGAGAAGAAGAATTCTCATATTGAGAACGGTTTTTTGAGAGTGAGTATTCTTGATTTAAGAAAGTCTTCTCGTTTTCAAAAACGATTCGTTCTCGATAAGAATAAATATTTACATCAACATAAGGTCATAAGACCTATATTTTGAGCTTGGAAAACACAAACTTAATTTTACATTTCTTCTCAAATAAAGCCGGGCCTTTTCTCTTTTAGCTAAAATGAAGAGTAACTTCTTCTCGACTTCAAGATCACTTCTTCTCGAACAAACAAAATCGAGAACAATTTGCACTCTATATAAAGAATGCCTTTTCGAAATAAAGTGAGAAGAAATGTTCTTAAAGAAATCTTTCTTAATTTTTCTGGGTGAAGAATAGTCATATTTCTGGACGATTTGGCAGCCTTTGTGCCAGGGTGCCCCCATGCTTTTGCACACACCGCTTCTGGCCCCGCTTCTGTTTGACTTGTTGGCTGCGTTATTTTCTTGGCCTCATCCTCCCTATCCCGCCGGTGGTGCCTCCGCCCTCCAAAAACACCCCAAAAACCCCACGCCCCAAACCCTTTAGCGCGCTGAGAACCCCAGGGGATACATAGCTGCTGCTAATTGGCTGCCACAATTTGACTTTTTTGTCACCTATCGGGCAAACAGAATCAGTTCCAGGAGGCAGGTCCATGGGCGACATCATCATCATTTCATCCCCCATCCTCCGTCCCCTCGCTTAACCCCTTTTGGTCCTTCGACTTCGGTATGCGTGACTATCGAGCTGTGCGGCAGTTTTGCATGGAAAATGAAAAATTTTCCCTTCGATGTTTGCCTCGCCGAAAGCGGATCTCGAATTTTTACCCAAAAAAAACTTCAAAAAAAGTGAAATGTAAATAAAAATAAAAATTAGAAACTTGAAAAAGCGAGGGGAGTCCTGCTTTTAGCTTAAACTCTGACTAATGTGAGGGCTGCGTTGTATTGCATTTTTAACTAATTTCCCAAGTTCCTTGGGGATTTCTCCTTTCTAATTTGATTCTTTGCCTTGTGTGTCGTCCCAGCTGCAATTCCCACTCCCACACAGTTTACAGTACAAGTATATATACGGGGTATATACATATGGTGGCAATATGAACTTATCATAAAATAAAGTTAGCAGCTTTTTAAACCGCATTTTTTGTGCTATATTAAATCACCAGGTGTGGGGCAAGATGTGTGTGTGGTGTGTGTGAGTGTGTTTGGGAAAAGTTAACAAGAGCAAAAATAAGTATTAAAAAGGAAAATGGAAGAAGCCGACGACACACACACAGACACATGTGTGGAAAATGCAGGCAGCTGCACAAAATGGCTGCGACGAAATGGAAAATGGGAACAAGCTGGAAACGAAAAGTCAATTTGCTGGCGATTTTGTCGCGAAAGGGATCGAATGGGGGATGCCCTTTATATTTATATTTATTTCTTTGATAGGCTAGTATAGGGAATATGCAAATATCGAGGAAAACAATAGCATTACATGCCATTTTTGGGAACACGATTTAAGTCTTTATACTGTACTGGACGAAAATAGCCTGCATACTGCAAAACCAATATATGGCCGTTTGGCATCTTAGAGATTATGTTGGTCTTTGGTTTAGTCCTCAGTCTACCATTGTACTAATAAATACCTACATATTTTCCCAATTAAACACGATTAGGAAAATGGAAATATATAATAGCATTCTATTTTAAATTTAGCACGGCCTATTGATGAATTTAAGGCCGGGGAATGTACAGAAATCACTGGGGTTTTGAGTTTACTTAAAAATGTCTTCTTAACTATGCTAGCAAATCTCACATTGGCAAAAAAAAAAATAAATTTACTCTGAATTTAGTACCTAAAACATTATATTGCATACTTTTAGTCGCCTTTTTAAGATGTTTCAAAACCCCAGTGATTTCTGTAGCACTGCTGTATAGAAAAGGATTTAGAATTAAAATAAAGCTCTTTGAAACAGGATCAGTTCTCACAGTAATTTTTTTTTTAATAAACATAAAATGAAATCAAGCTTTTTATATAACATTGCCATTATCTTAGAAGTCTTAGGGTTTTAAAATTACCTAAAAGGTAGCCTATAACAATGTTATGGTAAAAAAATAAACAAATTGGACCTGAGATTGGTGCCTTGAACATTTTTTTAGACACATTTTAAAGTGATTCAAAGCCACAGAGATTTCTGTTTAGTTATTTAGTTATTTAAATTTTTTATAAATATTTCAATTAAATCTTCTTTAAAAAGAAACCTCTCTTATTTCGAGCATTATATTCTGCGTTACCTGGAATAATAAGCAAACAATAAGTATTAACATTGTCTAATGCTAAGGCGGATATACACGTGTTCGTTCCATTGTTCACGGTATATTTACAAAGGTATGTGGGAAGGTGCAAAGCTGTGAAGGGGGAAATTTAAAGGGGTGAGCAGGGAGCGGGGAGCGGCGTTGTCAAGCCAAAAGCAGCAGCGTTGACATTTTCTCAACTTAATTAATTTTGCTACCCCGGCTAATACGCACACACACACACACACACAATATAATATATGTATATACATATAGATTCCTTTATGTGTATGTTTTATGGCGTGCCTGTGTGTGCTCGCTCTCCTTTGACTGGCGGTTTGTTTAGTTTTCGCCTCGCATTTTGGCATTTGATTAAATTTTCAACGGTTCCGGGCAGAGCGGCATAAATATTTCCGATTTCAATTTGGCACTTCCAATTAAATTGAAAATTGTGTGGCGATAAATTAAATCAGCCGTGTCAAAGCATTTCAATTACGCGGGGCCTCCGAAACCCGAAAAGGCAAATTTATGGCAACGGATTTTGCGAATTTACGTGAATTTGTGAACTTGGAGAGGCGGCCTCGACTTGGCATTGACTTCATAAGGACTTTATTAGTAAATAAAATGCCGTAAAGCATAAACAGGCCAGGGTTAAGGGGCAGCGGGCGCCGTAGGCCATTCGCCATTGTCCTTGGTCCTTGGTCCTTTCATTCTTGGCCTGCACTCAAGTGCTCAGCCCCGTATTCCTGCGCCTTTTGTGCCGTGCACTTCCCCTTCCGCCGTCCGCCGACTGCCTTCCGCCTTCTGGCTTCTGCCTTATGCCTCCTCGTGGCATTATGCAAATCGCAGAGCACAAAAGAGCCAGCGCCAAAGTATCTGGAATGCCGATGCAACAGCAACAGCAGCAGC
>VNJO01012722.1:0-16863 GCA_008042535.1 Drosophila tani | reverse complement strand
TTAGGTTTTGCGTCAATCATATCTGTTTATCGCACTTTAAATCAAATTAATTCAAATTTAATATGCATTCAGAATGTTTTTTATTGGGAAAATTGGTGAAAATCAAAACCGCTTTTGTCAGTAGTCCGACTTTCAATTAAATTTCAAATCCAGGCAATGTGCAGGCTTGCCTTTACGCCTGCCATTTCGCATCACTCATGCATAGTTGCACATAAATCAAAATAATTTACTGCCTCGTCCGCCATGCGGAATTTATTGAAATTCCGAAAAAAAAACAGGAATCCTGCAGATGCAGATGCAGCTGCAGCTGCAACTGCCACTGCCACTGCCACTGCCATGGAAAATCGGATGGATGGATGCTGCACAAAACAATCCCATTGAATGGTTTCGATTTCGCAGCAAACCCCCTCCAATTTGTAATTCAATATGCTGATTTCTGGCGCTCCTCCGCCCCCGCCAGCGAGTGCAATTGCCTGTTTGGCTGCCAGTCAACACTCGTATGCCAATAGAAATGCCAACGCGTCTCACTTGACCAAGTTTTGCAAGTGCCAGGAAAGCAGGAAAAGCGGAAAAGCGGAAGGGCGGAAGGGCGGAACAACAGATGGGCGGAAAGGCAGAGAGGCGGAAAAGCGACTGCCTGCTGGCAAGTATTGGCAGAAAAGTTTGACATTCTGCCCGGCAGCGTCTTATTTCAATTAAAAATTGTTTAACAAATCAATTTACAGGGCCTGGCGGAAAACTGATTAAAGCCAAGGCAGCCTAGCCATTAGGGCCAAACAAGAAATGCAATTTAAATGAGACTCACAGGATAAATCGAACTCGAAATACCCTTTATGCGACCCTACCAAGAAAAGGGAAAAGGGAAGTTAATTTTTTGTTGACGCTATTTTTTTATAATAAACTATTAAACAAGTCCCTTAAAATACTTCATTTTTCGTGCTTCCCCCAGTTCTTTGTTTTTTGAACTTTTAATTAAATTACCATTTATGAAAGAGTCAAACAAAGTCTAATAAAAATCTATCAAAACTTCCAAGGCATTCTTCTAGCAGCTCCTGATGCTCAGGGCCATCCCAGGAAATCTCAGGGATTCTCAGCTTTCTAAGGGAATCGAGCAGTGCAAATTGAATTCCTTGGCAGCCCAGGCCCGCGGGACGATTAAGATGGCAGCTTCATCGTGGCTGGTTGACGGTGCAGCGGGTAAATTAATTTATTTGTTAAACTTTCCGATGTCAGGGAGCCAAAGTCAAAGTTTGCAGCGCGGCGAAAAAGAAAAATAATCAACTATAACTAAAACAAACAGCCAGGAGTGTCGGAGGAGGACGTGAAGGGACGGGACAAGACGGTAGAGTGCAGGGCGTGGCTGCGGTCTAAATGCGCCGGCAACCGCATCTCCAAGGACTTATCCGCAAGGACTTTATCATAAAGTTTCTCCGAGCGGCTGGCTGGCAAAGTTCTTAAAAGACGGCTAGAGATGGCAGCTCTTACTAGGATTACACTTGGGAAAAACACGTATTCTTCAAGGACAGAGAAATAATTATACATTTTGAGGGATATATAGTTTTTAGAGACCTTTCATTGTAAGTTAAAAGCAAATAGAGAGATGTAAAACCTTCTGAAGAAATTTTGAACGATCAAGTACTATTTTTCAAACCGCAAAGTAATTAAATTCATCAAAAAAAAAATATAAAAAAAGCAAGCGAAACTGCAATTTCTTCTCACTTAAATTCTCTTAATTAATGCTTATTGAGCGACACTTTCTTAGATTCATTAACGATTTCTTTCACAGTGCCTTAAGATAACACAAACTGGAGCACCTTGCTCAGTTAGGTGCCTAATGAAGGGGCAACCCACGGAGGAATAGGTGGAACTGCCAGGTGGGAGCAGTCGAGCAAATACTCTTATCCATTCCACTGAGCCCTGGGTCCCAATCAAATTAAGTGCTGTCGGGCAGCGGATTAAACCCCTTTGTTCAGCCCAATTACTCGGCATTCAATCGGGAGTTCATTTCAAAAATTGCATTAAACTGTGCGGTAACTTTGATTAAAGTCCGATAGATGGGCTGCGAGATGCCCCACGCCGCACGTGTGGCTTGTAATTGAATTTGTCGCCGGGTGTATCGGGTGGGTGTATCGCTTGCATTAAAAAGTGGCGAAACATGTTTCGTATTTTGTATGTAAACACCTACTACGTCCGCCCACCTAAAAGGTGAACACCACCGCCCCAATGAAAATTTCACCAGAAAATGCCCATCCCCCCATACATCGTGTGCGGCAACGGCAGCAGCATATAAATCAGATTTTGCAATTAAGCCTTCATTGAAATTCAGGCGTAAAATGTAAATTTATTATGGCAACCACGAAGGTGTCCGAGGGTCGGGGGCTGGTTTCCCCCAATTGACTGACAGATTGAGCCAGTTTGCCCCACTTAAGTTGGTAAAAAGAGGAGAGCACGGATCTTAAGAGACTGCTCAGTCATGGTTTAATTGGTAGCAACAGGAACAATAACAGCAGATAAGTAATGGAAAATGTACGATACGAGGATACCAGTTTCGTCAATTTCCCCATGAAATCGATGCCAATAAAAGGTTTTTTTATAAAGGAATTACTAGGGGAAAAATTGATTTTATATGATGATATATTTAATAATAGGTACAACTACGAGCTGACATTAGCCTATAAAATTGTCTATTGTGGGCAAATGTCAAACTCCCCTAAACACTATTTCATAGCATGAAACAAACCGCCATCTTTGCTCGAAACTTTTAAATAATGTTTCAAACATTAATTTCTTCTTCTTTAACCTAAAACCTTAATATTCATTCATTTAAAACGATTTTTCACTAGTGTATCTTCTAGTTTTCCCTTTAAGTTTACAGTAAAATATGCATAATCAATAAACCAGAAAAAATATGCATAATCAATAAACCAGAAAAAGATGCGTGACATCATGTGGATGGCGAAGGCAGTTAAAGAAAATTATACTTGAATGACGTAAGGTCCGTCCTTTTTAATAGCTTTTCAGAAATCACGAATTCAAGCACAGTAGGAGTAGTAGAAACCCTTTTAATCTGGCAAAGTTACAAAGGGCAAAGAGAGCTCTTTTAATATTTCGAATAATAATTATAGTTGACTATTTTTAACTATGCCTAAACCCACTTAACATATGCTTAATTATATCCTTTCCTGTATTTAACTCTTTCTGCTAATAAATTCCTATACTTTGTATAATAATTAGCTTAACTATATTAGAGGAAAAAGTTCAGAGCTGTCACACCCGTTTAACACTTCATTAATTAAATCCTTCACGACTATACTATATGTGACCAAGGCTACCCTTATAACTGTCAGAGAAAAACGAAAAGTTTTGCTTAAAATATTTCAGTTATTTTTAGATTTTCATTTAGGAGACACTTAATGTCTAGCCTATGTCACAATTAATTCCAAATGTCCCTTACACTGAGTTTTTAAAAAAATTAACTTTGTCTCCAACTTTTCTCATATTTTCCCTCTTAAAAGTCATAAAAAATGAGTATTTTTCTTACCTTTCTACGTCCACAACAAAGCATTCTTCGCACACGCGAATTTCCAGTAGCTGCTTTCAATCGAGTAAACTTCTTCTTCCACTGCATTTATTAGTGGGGATCCGATTGGGGAATATCCTGCGTCCTTTCCTCTCGTTCCTCTCTCGCCTTGGGTGGGGTTTCGTTCAAAAGGCAACTTCTATTAATTGCCGTCTGTTGCTTGGACTCGTATGGCTCGAGTTGCTGGCTGCGATGGCATTTGGTCAATGCTGAACACGTTCCGTTTTTGGTTCCTTACAAAAATGCGATATAAAAATGCAAGTTCGATTTATTCGTTGCTCCGATGTGTGTGAGTAGTTTCTGCAAAAAAAAACACGGGAAAGCAGAGGGAATAATGAGTTAAAAAACGAACGAATGAACGACCCATGGAGCAAGTATTTACTGTCACTTGATTGTCAACAAGCTTGCACATATACAAACACACACTCTATCCACCTGACAGGCTCAGGCACAGTGTGTCGAACCTAGTTGTATTCAAATTTATTTTTTAATAATTTTAAACTAGACATTAAGATGTTTAATTTTTTTTTAAGAAGAGGTCATAAGAAACTATTAAATATATTAATATTGTTAATATTTTAATTTTCCTATATATTTTGTAGCCAAAACCTATCGATTGCTTCACTGTGCCTGCCTGTGTGCGTATGGGCGAGTGTGTTGAGTGTATCTGAGCATGTTTAACTTAATGAAGCTTTACACTTCGCGAGCCTGGAGCCACGAGCCTGACATGTGTCATATGCATTTGCTTGACAAGGCATTCCCGAGCACTTGGACAGTTTCAACCCCCCCTTCAAAACTCACAACTCTCATCCCCTCCGACATCCTCCACCCCTCCTACTTTATGCACATATCGAGTAACTGTCTGCGTCTGATTTTATAGCGCTGATAATGCAATGTTTGCCCTGCTCCTTAGCTTTTGTCCGTCCATTGGCAAATAAAATGTGGTTCGCTTAGCACACACACACACACACACAAAGTGTTGGGTAGGCTGATAGAGATGGAAATAGGGGCCAGAGGGAGAATGGAATACAGCAGGACATTCTCCGGTCACTGTCTTTTCCTACTGTATTGGGTCACCCTAAAAAGTATGCTATACATTTTACTGATTTTAAATTTTAAGGAAATTTAAAAGAATAAGTAATATATTTTAGAAAGAATATCTTAAGAAAATTCTGAAAAGATAATTAAAAAAAATTAATTATGAGAAAACCTTTCATGTTCAGCAAATTTTAATTAAAAAAACAATTAAAGGAGCATACATATATACTTTTTAAGTATAATAAAGAGCTTCTTGCAGTCCATAGATCCCTATTTAATTTATATTATTTTTTTAAGCTATTTCTTTACAAATACAACAAATACAAAAATTTCTATAAATTCACACCCTTCAATTTCCACTGTAATGTGTAATAAAAATAAATTGAAAGCAAATGTTTTCTGACGAGAACTACATGACTACCAATTAATAGTTACAAAGCTTATAAAATAAGGTCACAGTTTGCATATAGGAGATGATACATATATAATTCTTGGTTCTTTACAGCCTTGGCAACTTGACAAAATAAGCACACACTCACATAACATAACATATAACTATCTATTTATGGTAATGAAGTGGCCAAGCAGACAGCCTGGCTGGCTGGCCTTTAGGCCTTTGGGGCTAATTGTGTTGGCCTGGTTTCCTTGGCTGAGCCCAACTAGCTAAGAAAATTATCGTCTGAGGCGTTTAACGGCTCAGCATTTAATTTGGCGAGCTAATGGAAAATGCATTTAGTCGATAAAAATAAATATCCATTGCATTTAACAATAAGTTAACCCTTTTAGTTCTGTTTCAGCCAAACAAAAGGACTGGCATTCTCAATTAAAGTTGATATTATTTTTAATTAAAAAGCATTTTGTGTGGCTGCTCTCACTCCTGTAGTTCCACAATAGAAACGGGAATAAAGACAGAGGGAAAGTCGCAAAAGAGAAGCAGAATTGTGCAACTGTTTAGATAAAATCCCAATGCTCTGCGGCACAGCCCCCAACAATATGAATAAACGCGCACATATGTACACGAGTGTATCTATTTTCATTGCTGGCAGAGAATGTGGCTCGTGTGCCCTTTGGAATTAAAGTTATTAACGCTCCCAGTCCCTCAGATGAAAAACTCTTCAGACTCGGGGACCTTGCGGGAAAGTTTTTAGTAAGCATAAAACAATGAAAAAGAAAAAGGACACTTGGAAAAAAGGGTTTTACTCCTAAATTGTAAATAATTGCAGGGATTGTAGAGTTGTCTATCAGAAATAGTAATTAATCTTAATAAACTTAACTTAAAATTCTGCGAGTTCTCAACTTAAAAACATTAACGTCAAAAAGGTCAACTCTTGAGAATAAATTTCTAGTTAGTTTTAATAGTGCAATTCCTAACATTTACTAACATTTCTCTGTAAATCCTCTTGACAAATACCGAACCTCAGAATACTAATACATCGTCATCATCGGCAGGACGGCAGTGATGATCATTGTCATCGCCATGAGAGGCACGTAGACCCAAAGTAAGCCAGTGAAGCTTGGCCTGGCACTTTGCCCACAACTCCAGCTGAGATTTTCTTCCCATAAAACACTTTTGTTCGGGCCCTGCATATATAGTTCCTTTCCACTGTAGATCCCCACAGGACCCCCCGCTCTCCCCGCCGTAATTGCAATGAAAAATGTTACAATCGTGCACAGGACATTCAGATGTACAAAGAAGAATGTCGAGCCATGTCCTTATGCATATGTAAGAGGTCCAGCTGCGTCAGTGACAACTGATTTCCTCCTTAGATCCCCCTCCTTGCATTACAATGCTAGTTTCCAGAGATGCCAGCGACCCATTTAAAGAGAAAGATAAAACGAATAAAAATATAAGAAAAAATATGTTATTTAACTTTAAATTATGAAGTTTAAAATTGTGAAACGGTTCTAGAATTTGAAAAATTAAATGGTTTCTGTATCTTTTTAATAAAAGTAGTTTCTCATTTATAAAAAAACCAGAGTCATTTAGAAATTTTATTTAATATTAATTTTCTTCACCTAAAAATAGGTTGAAATATATCCATGTCCTATAGAGTTTCTGAGCTTTTTGGGTAAATTCTTCTTAAAAGACTTCTGTGGGTTTTTACCAAACTCCAAGGACATTTTTATAGTCCCCAACTTGAACACATCTCTTAGGTTACAAATTCCAAACTGACATCCCTGACGGCTCCTGTCCTGGTATGCAACAGAAAAATTCCTATTCATAATTTCCTTTGCAGTGAGTGCACTGCATTTGTACGCAGGAGTAGGGAGTAGACAGTTGGCAGTTGCAGAACGAGTTGCTGGCTGCAGCTAGAACATGCAGATACAAGATACTTTGTGTCACAGCAACAGCAAAGCGACAAAGTATAGCAATCAGCCAAGAGAAATGCTAGCCGGGTGTTGATGAAACAGCAACAGCAACAGCAACAACGATTACATAGAGGACAACTTTTGCCGGTTCGGTCGCCAGTCGCCGGGAATGTTGTCTAGGCACGCATAAAATTTATTATAATGACATCATAAATTCCGCCGGCAATGATTCTTCCCATGTACATAATTCAGAGAGCGTGTGTGTGTCTATGCGTGTATACATAAATGAGTGACAAAGCCTTGGAACGCCCTCGGTTCGAGCGGCAAAAATTGCAAATCATTTATCAAATAATAAAAAACAGACAGGAAAAACATTGCAGAAAGAAGAAGTGGCAACGCTCAGCAGATTTGTTGAAGGATCTTAGCCACAGGGCCTGAAGTTTCACTTGAAGAAAAGCCATTCATAATAATGGGGTCATGGATTCGCACTAAACTAAAAATACTAGACAAAATGTGCTTCCCAGCCTTGGTTTAACTATAATAAAAACGAAGTATGGAATAAACATACCATTGTGTAAGTCTGGCCTGGAACTAATGGGTATCTAACACATAAAATAAATATTTAATTTATTTTAATATTAATATGCAAACTAACCAAAAGGCTTATAAAAAATAAAACATAAATATTGACTAGAGTTAATTAAATTTTATAACTAAGCTGACTTTAAACTAATTATAAAAATCAAATATTTATCTGTCTATTTATAAGGCTATAAATCGAGTTAAAATTATATTGGTGAACACCAATTATATTTACTTTCAAAGGGAGTTATTTACACACTCAGACAACTTTTTAAATAATTTCTGAACACTCTTCGAATAGTACATATTATGAATTATCTGTAACTGAAAACCTACAAAAGTAACTGAAGGTACTTTATTGAAGGTACTAATTTAATTTTCACATACCTTTATTATTTATTTAAGAAATTTTTTTGGTTTTGTTCACGTGTATATGGCACCCCATTTAGGCGATGCAACAATGTTGTCAGCGATCCACCGTGGAGGGCAAGTCGGATATATCGATTGCTCTTTTTTGGCTCAGTCCTAACCCCATCGCATTATTTGGTATTGTTATTGCTGCGTTCAAGTTTATCCGTACAAACCCGCTTCTGTCCCCGATCCCTTGTCCACACATTAACTGGCATGTAGCACCCGTCGAAGAAATAACCACGAAAACAGAGACCCACCACCGGCTAATGTCGCAAGGGGGCTGGCAGGCACACCCGCACCCACAGCCACTCCCAAACCAACGACAACCCCCTCAAAAACCATTTGGATTCATGCGAATGCACATAGACTCACATGCACACAGGGGGAAAATGCTTAAGGTTCATTGAATAGCAGATATATCCCTATGGATATTTTAAATAATTGTAAAATATTAATCACAAAGATTAATTGCAATTTATTTCAATCACTAAACTTTCGTTAATACTTGAAGTTTAAATTAAAGAATGGCTCTACTTTATTGCTTACCCTTTTAGGTTTTAATGAATATATTTTTTAAATTTACAAGGACTCTATTTTCAGTGCATCTGATGCGCCCCATGTGGTCTTTGTTACCCATTTGCAGCGCGATGTTGGCACGCTGCCTTGTCACCAGGCGACAGTGCAACATGCCACCCGACAACTCCAAACTTGCGACTAGCAACTTGCAACTCGCAGCTCGCCACTCGGACTCCGGACTCCGTTAAAACGCCAAAAATATGCGCGCAACCATAGAAACTAGAAAAGCTGCGGGAGAACCCACGGTTTTATCTAATTAGTGAGAGTTCAGAATCAAAAGGATGGAATTATGGTTGCACACAGCCATAGGATTTTGCAGTTGAAGCCACCACTTACTCCACTCCACACACTGCAGTAGCTGGCATTAAAGTATGAGTTTAAGCGGATCAAAATAAAGTAATTAGGAATTTTAGGGGAAACTTATTTGTAAACGTTAATCTACAACTAGTTTTGGCTACTTTTTAGATTACACAACTTATGCATTAGAATGTAAGGCCATTAGATGAAGTAATGCATTTCTAACTATTTTGTTGAACTCAAATTATGTCAAATTATAGTTTATTGCAATTTTAGAGAGGTCATCTAGTACAATTGTATTTTCTAAAATTGCAATAAACCATAAATTGTCCCGAATGACAGCTTAAATGCTTTTTATTTAAAAAAAGGAAGAAATAAAATTCTGGTGCTTAAGACCGCTTGTTCTTGAGATATTGCTATCGCTTTATTTCATTTTAACAATCTTGTAGCCTCGTTTTAAACCAAGTTTTAGTTGGCTTCGACTTGTTTATAGTGCAATTTAACAATGCTTCCTGAATTGATATCTTTTCTCTTTTTTTTCTTTTTTTCGCCACACACAATGGACTTTAAAAATTGAATCAACAATAAATAAAGTCCCAAATGGCAGCCCCAAAATGGTTTCTATTGAAATCTCATTTATGACCAAATATATGGCTTCGGTTGTTGTCCCACTTTATTTTATACAGGTCTATAATATTTTTAGAGCTAGTTTTTGTGGTTTAGCTTAAATTTTCTTTTTTTCGGGGGTTTACTTTCATGTTTTTGGACCCACACGAATTTTTCTCCTCTGTTTGCTTGTAAAATTGGAGCAAAGCTCTTAACTCTGAGGGTAGTTTGGTGGGCTCTGGGGGAGTTACGGCAGGGTGAAATAAAATGACGGCTTTGAGCGCAAAAAAAAAACAGAAAGGACAGAAAAAGCATTTCTGATTGTTAATGTCGCGGTTAATGTTTTGCTTTCTGTATCTTCCCACACCCCAGTTGTATACTTTTCCCTCTTTTCTCTTTATTTTCTTTCTTATATTTCTGCCTGTTGGTTTCTCAGATATTTCAACTGCATTGGGTGGGAGGACTGAGAACATGAAAGTCTTTGAAGCTGGAACATCACCGCAAGATATTACATTTCGCGTCGTCTTCCCCGTATTGTTTTCATAAAACGCCGGGCTTTGATTGGAGCCCAGGAATTCCATTCTTAATTAGAAAATAAAATAAGGGAAATAATTGGAATTTCCAGGGGGCAAATGTAAAAGAATTCAAGTAAGCGTTATTAAAGCTGGGCGAGAGTTTTACTGTTTTAAATTTACAATTTCCGATTTTAATTGCAAGGATACTAAAGCAACAAAGCTTGGAATTGGATAATTGGGAAGTTTATTGTTATATTGAAGGTACCACCTTTATGGACTATAAAAACTTTTGCCAGGCTATAAATCCTTACAGCACGACTCATTCCAGAATCATTTAGTGTAAATGTTATTTTAAGTTGTCTTTAAATGAAAGACAGATTTTAAATTATAAATAAATTAGGAACTGTTTTAGGATAGTGTTTCTTTTAGATATATTTTCTTGACCGCTATTTCGGTAGTAATAAATAAATATACAAAATTTATATATTTTAATATTGTAATATGTACATTATTTATAAAAATCCAAGCGAATAGTTGCTGTTTAGTAACTTATCGAATTGACATAGAAAAGGTCCCATTGATTGATCATCCTACCGCTATTCGATTAAGTTTTCTATTAACGCCAAGCTGTCAATTTCTGAATAGTTTTCCCCCGGAAAACCACCCTTTTGTAGCCACCCATAAACCTCAAATTTTCGCCAGACTCACCTGCAGTTTTGGGAACTTGACGTTTTCCGTCTAATCCGTGCCAACGTCTGCTGCCCAAGTTATGAAAACATGAGATCACAAATTGCAAATGACAACAACATGGCGAAGGGGGGGAGGGATGCGGCGACGATGAACTAGGATGACGACGAGGGAGGAAGAGCTAGGGGGGAGGAGGGGCAGGAGTGCGAGGAGGAGCAGAAGGATTCCAGTTGCAGTCACCGGTCGTAAATGTGTGCCGTGTTGTAAAGCTGAGGATGCACTTTGCTCTCTTCCTTTCTAGCTTCCTCTCTCTTGCTGCCTCTGATGCCTGCACTTGCTCTTTCCTCTATATCCCTACCTCGCTCGCTCTTTTATTTCGGCTTCGATTTGTTTTAATTTCCGCTGATGCTGCTGCTGCTTCCGGGGCAGTGAGAAAATGCGATGATGCAAAAATGCAAGAATGCGAGGCTGGTGGCTACGTTGTATTTGTTACCGTTAGAGACAAATTGCCGTTTCGGTGGTCATTGCATCCTTTCTCTTATCTGTTCTCTCTCCTTTATCCGTTCGTTGCTTTCCGCTACTTTCGTTGGCCGTTTCACAATTTTTTCACCACCGCTGCTGCTGCTGCGACTGCGACTGCTATTGCTGCGACTTTTTTGCTGCGGCATTTTTTGCGCAATTTGTGAGTTAATTTCAACATGTTTTGTTTCACAAGAAAACTGCAACTTATCTTTGCGTTTTAATTGATTTCTGCGCGAGTGTGTGTCAGCGAGTGTATGTGAGTGTGCGGTCAGTGTGTGTGGGTGCGCGCGGGTGTGTGTGAGAGTGCGAGGGAGCCAGCAGCGGAATGCGTCCGTGTGGCAGCGCGAAGCTTTCACAACTATGCGAATTTCCTGCGTACGAATTTCAGTATAATAAAATATCCTGTTCCGTTTAGAGAAGCGCCGGAGAGAGTGGGAGAGAGTTTTCTTCTGCGCCGGCGCCGCGAATTTGGAGCAACTCACTGCTGCTGGCGATAACACCAACACGAATACCAATACCAGAACACCCACCACCGCCGAGTGGTGCTCCTTTCCTCTCTCTCTCTCTCACTCACTCCAACTCCCACTGCTTTTTTCACTTTGCTGCGGCGGTTTTTCCTTCGATTTTCACGGCACTTTTGTTATGTTTTCTATTTTATTTAGGCTCTAGTCACCTAACTGACGTTGTTTTATGTGTTTTTGGCCTCCGACTCTGGTTGCATTCACAGAAATGGCTCCAAAAAAATGTTCGCTGAATGGACAACTTGGGGGCAACGAAACACTCGCAGCAGTGTTGCCAACTCTTAGGGATGTTAAAAGCTTAACTAAGCTTTCAAAAGAGCTTTAAGAAGCTAAATAATTTGGGATGGTAGCTAAAAAATCTACAGTTCTTTAGCCTAGTACTAACATCGACGAAAAAATTTCGTAAGCGGAAAACTTCATATAAAAAATAACAAAAATAGGAAGAACTTTAAATTTCGTGTGTTGCGTTGCCAGAGCAAAGCAATAAACAGCTGTGATTTCGTATGGTAAATAAATTAATTGTATTTATTTCGCACGTAAAGATGGAGGGAAATTTGAAAGAGCGCTTCGTCAGCCGTGAGATTAAAGTGGAATTGATAGAAGCCTTACATTTCTACTTTTTAAATTTCTTTAAATTCATTATTGTCTTTTTTACTTTTGTTTCTAATTAGGAAGATTATTTGCAATAGTACTAGCAATAATTAATGACAAACATATATTTAATTCATTTAAAAATACAGAGGAGAGACTGTGACCTCAGAGAAAAAAGCAAAGAGCAGAACTACCCTTAACAGCTATAAAATAGCTAAACACGTCTTGAGTGGTTGGCAATGCGGCACCTTTTCCGCGCCTTTGATGTATCGACTTTTTGAAAAACATCGGCGATATCGATAGTAACAACGATGGTTTTCCACACCTAGGCGAATTTTCCTTACGTCAAAACATTACGTTTTTACCAATGACAGGAACAAATATGTAATTAATTAATTGTAGAGGGCCCACCACTGATTTTTTTAGTTTAATTTTCACAATACCTGGTATAAGGGACGCCTTTTTGTCAGAAATGTTCATGCCGGCATTTCTGTACCATCTTTAACAAAAAATCGATAGTATCGATAGCAACACCGATGTTTTTGCTCTATCATTTAGGTCAAAATAAAGTGCAATATTTTTAGGCAAAAAGAATTTCTAGTAAAACACAATGTTTATGCATAATAGAAACCTGTGCAGGCTGGCCAGTGAGTACACGAGTTTCGATAGCAACCCCAAATCCTCCAAACATCTTCCCACACAGGCAACCTGGCCGGCAGTGTGCGCAACCTAAGTGGCCAGCCGCAACCAAAGACTGCAATTCTAATGCTCAACATGGGCGGTCCACAGCACACGGATCAGGTGCACGACTACCTGCTCCGCATCATGACGGACCGCGACATGATCCAGCTGCCCGTCCAGAGCCGCCTGGGGCCGTGGATCGCCCAGCGGCGGACGCCCGAGGTGCAAAAGAAGTACAAGGAGATTGGCGGCGGATCACCGATCCTCAAGTGGACGGAGCTGCAGGGCAAGCTGATGTGCGAGCAGCTGGACAGGATCTCGCCGGAGACGGCGCCGCACAAGCACTATGTGGGCTTCCGTTACGTGAATCCGTTGACGGAGAACACGCTGGCCGAGATCGAAAAGTGAGTGATGTAAACACGGAGGGAGTTCTTGAAATGATGCATCCTTTCCCTTACTCTATTCTCTACTCAGGGACAAACCGGAGCGCCTTGTCCTGTTCTCGCAGTACCCACAATACAGCTGCGCCACCTCCGGCTCCAGCTTCAATTCCATCTTTACCCATTACCGCGACAAGTACTTGATGAATCAACTGGGTAATAGCTTGGATAATTAACTAGTTTGTGCTTGTAGCAACCTGCCCTCGAACATCAAGTGGAGCATCATCGATCGGTGGGGCACCCATCCGCTGCTGATCAAGACATTCGCCCAGCGCATCCGCGATGAGTTGGCCAAGTTCGTGGAGACGAAGCGCAACGATGTGGTCATCCTCTTCACCGCCCATTCCCTGCCCCTGAAAGCCGTAAGCCGTGGCGATGCCTATCCCTCGGAGATCGGTGCCAGCGTGCACATGGTTATGCAGGAGCTGGGCCAAACGAATCCCTACAGCCTCGCCTGGCAGTCCAAGGTGGGACCGCTGCCCTGGCTGGCCCCCGCCACCGATGATGCCATCAAGGTAATGACACCTTTTTTCGCTGTTTAAAGTAGTTATTGATTTTCTTTTTTCCTTGCTTTTTCAGGGCTATGTCAAGCAGGGCCTGAAGAACTTCATCCTGGTGCCCATCGCCTTCGTGAACGAGCACATCGAGACGCTGCACGAACTGGACATTGAGTACTGCGACGAGCTGGCCAAGGAGGTGGGCGTGGAGGAGATCCGGCGGGCGGCAGCCCCCAATGACCATCCCCTATTCATTGACGCCCTGAGCAACATTGTGGCGGATCACCTCAAGTCGGAGCAGGCGGTCAATCCCAAGTTCCTCATGCGCTGCCCCATGTGCACCAATCCGAGGTGTCGGGAGAGCAAGCGCTGGTATCAGCAGCTCTGCTCGCAGTAGGAATTCGTGGTTTGCCCTGCGTGACGGGCATTCCAATGGCTGCAGCTGCAGCTGGGCAGCGAGCGAACATTTTTGCATTCATTTGGGTTTTCAGGGGATTGGTTTTCACACTGGCTTCGATTTGTTTTAATAAAAGACATTGCACAACAACAAGATTGTGGAATAGATACATACTTATATAAATAAATATTTTAAAGCAGGGTGAGGCACCGGACTTTAAGGTTGGAGTCCGACAAAAACTAAAAAGAGCCCATTAAAGGCAGGCAGAATATGGGAAAAATGTGAAATCGGTGTGTAATAGCCTTGTTCCACTGCTACATTCAGCTCCATTCTCGAGAATGGTCCATTATTTTAAATGGGGCAAAAATGGTCCGTTCAAAATCGACAGACCATCCGTTCACCATTCGCCCCGAAGGATTCTATACTTCCTAAAAAAAATACCGAAAAATATCAATTACAAGGCGATCTTTCTTAAGGTCCTTCCCTAAACCTTCCTTTCCATCCCTAATTTTTTATTGTTCTCGTAATTATGAATACTTTTGCAAAAAGATGAATGAAAACTATATCCAGCGCAGCATTTTGTTGTCGCCACTGCATAATGCGATGCTCCTTAAGCTGTGGCAGGGAAATATTTCTTCTTTCCGGTCGTGGCAAAAAGATATTAATAAGTCCTTGAATGGGTCGGTTAACTTTGAAGAGGCCTGAAATTACCGCTTTCAGCCGCGCAATGATGGACGCCGTCCCATTCACATGTCGCCGGAGAATGTAGATGGAGCTGTGGAACGGAGCAATGGAACAAGGCTATTACATCCACAACGATGTGTAGGTTTGTTTTTTATACCCCACAATCTCCCAAAGACTACAATATCTACATAGTAGCTGTCATCCAGAGTGTCATGGTTGAAAGTCAATAAAATTCATAGCAAATCCCAAAATTTTCAAGTTGTTTTCGTAGCAAATAGCAGTATGTTTACCGTAGAAAACAGCCCGGAAAAAGAGCTCAATGGAGGAGACACTCACCCGGAACCGAAGCTAGCCGGAATCACTGAGTCCCTGCGATCGCTGGACACCCGGGAATCTGCCTATAGCTGTGTGCCCCTGGAACCAGCTCCCAGTCCAGCGGATCTGCCAGCCCGCAGCCGGAGGGCCTTCCTCCGGCACATGGTCAGCCAACTGCCGGAGCCAGTGCAGAACAGGATCCGGGCACTGAAGGTAAATCAACTGCAATTGGTGCGTATCTCGGAGCAGTTCTACCGGGAAGTTTACGAGCTGGAAAGGCGCTTTTACGGCCAGAGTTGCGCCGTTTTCGATGCGAGAAGGAGCATTCTGGAGGGCATGGTAGAGCCCCCACAACAACTGGATAGCTCCTTGCAAGAGGATCCGACGGATCCGGATTCGGTGCACCTTGACTTTGAGAATAACGAGGAGCTGCGTCAGTTGAGCAGCCAACTTCTGCCCCTGCCGGCGGATGCCTTGGGCGTGCCTCGTTTCTGGCTGACTGTCTTCCGGAATGTGCCGTTGCTGTCGGAAATGGTGCAGGAGCACGACGAGCCGCTGCTGGAGTGCCTGCAGGACGTGCGACTGGGCTACGACCAGGACAGCTATACGGTCAGCTTCCAGTTCCGGCCGAATGGCTTCCTGCACGACGCCTCGCTGCTGCTGACCAAGCGGTACTTCCTGCAGCACTCGGCGGACCAGGAGTACCCCTTTCTCTACGAGGGACCGGAGATTGTGCGCTGCGAGGGCTGCCACATCCACTGGCGGGATGGGTCCAATCTCACGCTGCAAACCGTGCAGAGCCGGCGCAGGCGAAGTCCTCGCACCAAGGTGATGCCCCGCGAATCCTTCTTCCGATTCTTTGCCCCGCCGCAGGCACTGGACCTGTCCCTCGCCGATGAGAAGACCAAGCAGATCTTGGGCAACGATTTCGAGGTGGGCTTCCTCCTGCGCACCCAAATCGTGCCCAAGGCTGTGCTCTTCTACACGGGAGATCTCGTGGACGGCTTGAATGAAGTGGGGCCGGACAGTGGCTCCATCTCCTCGGATACAGAGACGGTTCAAGAACTCGGGGGGGTCCGTGATTAGTGCGTTTATTTTGGGAAGAATATAGTGTTAAGTAAACTAATTTGGTAGTTTATGTATTTGTGCTTTTATTTGTGCGTATTGGTGAGGTGCTTTGCCATAATATAAGGTTGTCAAAAAAGTCTTGCGGTATTTTTATTGAATTTTCAATTGTTTATAAAATTGGTTATAATAATGCGATTTAAGTCAAATATGCGCCGTTTTGTTCGATGACGAGTTCCCAACGAGATGCCAACTTCAAAATGCCCCTCTTATAGAAGCTCGCTTTCCTATTGGCAAAAAACTCGGAGAGCCAATTTTCACAGGCCTCTCTTGTGGCCAACTTTCGACTACCAAGCTCGTTCGCCATGGACAGAAATAGGTGGTAATCACTTGGTGCGAGATTTGGACTATACGGTGGATGCAAAAGAACCTCCCATCCGAGCTCCCGGAGCTTCTGGGGCGTCACCAAAGATGTGTGTGGCCTGGCGTTGTCCTGATGGAAGACAATTCGGCCTCTGTTGATCAAAGATGGCCTCTTCTGCATGAGT